>NQII01012132.1:908-24485 GCA_002778355.1 Clitarchus hookeri
TTTTTTTTTTTTTAGTGAGCTCTACCACCTCTCAATGTTTGTCCCATGATTTTAGAATCACCCTGTATATGATATACACACCAATCAATACTTCCCGCTAGCAATTACACATCGACTGTAGTCAGAAACAAACAGGCAGCGTCATTATTGCACGCTTATTTGTGCATGGTGAATGTGTATGGACAGCCTGTTATCGCGGAAATATCTCCGCACAGGTTAGATTGCAATACCCTGCGGGCGTACCAGCAGTTTTCGTTTGCTTNCCTGTTATCGCGGAAATATCTCCGCACAGGTTAGATTGCAATACCCTGCGGGCGTACCAGCAGTTTTCGTTTGCTTATTGGCGGCGTGTCTTAGTGAGAAGACATTTTCCTACTTGACTGGCCAATCAGAATTAGGTTACGCCGATGCTGTACGTCTGTGATGCGCGGGTGGTTTCCTAGGCCGCGTAACACCTAGATCATCTAATGACGAAAGTGGATCTGAGCTAAAGTATTATTAAATTCAACTGGTCGTGAAATCTTTTCGCGAAAGTCGGGTGTCCCTTTTCATGTGGTTTACAGTTGTGTTAGAAACGTCCTCCACTGTCGTCTGAGCCGTGGGCACAGCTGCTTGCCATACACGCGTGTAGGTAGTGTTGCCTAAGTGCTAGGCGCTGCATCGCTGCAACTGAGTCTTAGTGTACGTTTTACACTGTAACCATCCCTTTCCTCTTTGGGAATATTGAAATTTCACCAAGCATCCAGAGGTTCTTAAAGAGCAGATTACAGAAGAAAATGAATAAATCCTTTAAATCTAATCAGTAGTAAAGCCCTATGATAAGCTCAAATAAGCTAGTGGATAGTCAAGAAAACAAACACATAAAATAATCAAGCTCTCTGTTAAAGACAACAACCCATTATATTTATGCTTACTAACTTCATACTACATTTTCGTGCCTTTATAGAGCCTCCTAAAGTCCAAGGGAAAAAAATTAATTAAACACTTGACTTAGAATTTGTTGGAAATGATGTTACGGATTACATAACATAATTGACCTTTTGTTGTTGAGTTACCAATACAGAATATTCATGGAATTTAAAGAATTAATAGACTTACATAAAAAAATTTTTTTGGAAGGTGACCGGTTCTCCTCTGAAATAAATTACTTTGCCATTAAGTATACATTAATTGAGTTTACTTTTCGTGCGATCAAACAACAGGAGGTTTCAAGCATTTTTTGAAATACTTGGTGTTAGTTGACTGTATTTTTTTGCGGTAAGTTTCAATTTCTGTAGATCCAAATTAAGGCTTTGACATTGCGAATAAATTAAAATTTATTTTTGGGACATACAAGCATGACGGATGTCGAAAGTAGAAGAGTCGGGGTGAATCTGCTATGTATGGAAATTTTTCCCAAAAGGCAATATCACGACCAGTGAGGATGGACTTCCCTGGGGGTAGCTTGTTTGTTTGTAGAACGTGCAACCGCCCTGCGTTGTGATTGGTTCATAGCACTGTCACCGAACACAAAGACTGCAGATTATCGACTGTGATATCGAAACAAGTTCTTTGCCAGCTTAAGTACAGCACGCATCAAAAAAAGTATAATTTGCAACACAATAAACAATACATTAATGTGGGAATTAAAGGGTTAATTCCGCCAAGTGGTGGGCTTATGGGACCCGCTTTTAACACCAATAAAACTGAATTAATGAAACGTTTGAGGNGTTAATTCCGCCAAGTGGTGGGCTTATGGGACCCGCTTTTAACACCAATAAAACTGAATTAATGAAACGTTTGAGGACCATAAAAGTAGGATGTTGATAAATATGCAGACTAGACACTCATATTTACGTGGGAATATGATAGAAGAGCTTAATGACGGTATGAAGTCGGTTTTCCACCGCACGCACTACATAGATGTACATTAAAATTAAAATAATAAGCTTTCTCTGCACGGCTGCATATCGACCGTTATTCAGTTGTTGCACTGAAGTGCACAATTAGTCACGAAGACTAGCACAGACAACATGCATCAGTAACTTAGGCAAACGCGGAATGGCGGGGAGTGCATCACTAAACTATAATAACGGCCGTGAGTTAGTAGCCTGGAAGGAAGGGGGGGGCAGACTTTTAGTAACGAAGTTGGCCGCTTGGCAGCGCTGGGGGTGCCTACCTCCAATGCATTGTGGGAAACAAATTCAACTCCTTAGTGTAGCTGTATCTTCGCTCCCTGTAAATAGGAACTCGCTCAGTCAGTATCAGAGATTAAAACACTCACGAAATGTTTCTTAGATTGGTATTTTCTTAAATTTTGCCACACTCGAATTTCGCAACATTTTCCTGTACTACCTCACAAAATGTTCTGGCAAACAGGCCTGTTTCCCAAGTTTCTGTTTTTTNAATTTCGCAACATTTTCCTGTACTACCTCACAAAATGTTCTGGCAAACAGGCCTGTTTCCCAAGTTTCTGTTTTTTTTTTTTCAAAGTACAGAAGATATAACTGTACTGAATGTCACAACTAGTTTCTTAGAAATAAAGGCAAAGCTATTGTGTTTAAGTGTGTTTAAGTGTGTTTAAGTGTGTTTATGATCTAATGATAAGTTCCCTTAGCTGCGTCTGTGTAAAAAAATTGTCAAGGCATTTCACACTATAAAATATCATTTCTGTGCCTATTACAAACAAACAATACTTCGAAAACTATTTGCAAGATTTTTGTAATGCTACAAAAAATAACCACTGGTTCTACATATATCATACAAACCAAAAATTACACTTTTTTTTTTCAGAATAAATGTTTTTCTCTGCGTCGTTTTAAAAATATTTATTTTTATAATAAAATTACAAAATAGTCCCAAATACCACATACAAAACTTAACTAACCAAGACAATCTCCAATATATTTTTAATTAATGATAAAATCTAATTCAAGATCTAAACACAAAAATTATTTTTTAATGCTTTATAACCTTTTCTGTACAAGAGGGACACTGATCGACAAATCTGAGAAGAAATTTTTTGCCAAAAAATAAAGTCTTTGCCTGATGCAAAGAATACGTATATGTATTATCTAGATGCTTTTCACACCACGCACTTCAGAAGTTTTTTTTTTTTTAATCTGAAATAGCATTTATTGAAAAATTTATTTTGTGAACAAAGACCTCAACAACTTTCGTGGTGATAACAGTCACAACATTTGTAAGTGTGGCTACAGTTGTTGAAAATGAAGAGAGCAGTGCACAAAAGAGAAAACTGGGACCGTGAATTTTGAAATGGGAGCTGTGTGGCTGTAGCTGGGGGGTCTTCGGCTGTATTCGGGAACTTTAGGCACTCCCGAGTCGAGCCGAAGTAGATGGATGGCCCTCCAGTTCGTAGACTAAAGATGAGGTAGACCGTTCTGCGCATGTACTCAACATTGACCCACCCCAAATCAGCACATCTGTCGAAGTCACATGGTCAACAGTGATGAAAACGTATGTTTATGTCTTAATTTTCTAAAGACAAACAATTTTATATCAATAAAATTTGAATTTAATCAAGCTGCATTACTAATTGGTTAGAGAAATTATACAAACATCTCAAAACACTTGTTTACTAAACAGTGTTCTAACCTCAAATCCCACCCACGTCGTTTCTGAGAGTCGTGTTTGAAGAAAAGCAGTTCAGTGTCGGGACACGGAGGCTGGTTTTGCGCAGCCAGCAAGATCACTCTACGCTCCAGGTCCACCGAAGATTGCCGATCACTCCCGAGTAGAGCCGAAGAACCTTTGCCACAGCCACACAGTTCCCGTTTAAAGTACACTGACCCTGGTCTCACTTTTATACACTACTGAAGATAATTTATTTCCCCATAATCATGAGAATATTGAGAGGTGTCTACTGAGGAAATAAATGTATCAGCGTGGCTGCGAGTACTGAGTGAGAGCTAGTCAGCCCTCGTACTGGGCACGGAACTGTATTCCCGCCACCATCTTGCAGAACTTGCCCTCCTGGGCGTGCAGGTAGCTGGAGAGGTCAAAGCGCGGTCTCTTGTCTGGAGCCTCCATGGATATCTTGCTCTTAGCCTGCTCCAGCAGCAGGAAGATGTAGCGGTGTGGACCCGTGCCCTTCGGAGGTCCTGGAGGATGGTACCCTGCAACAAGTTTCACANCAGCAGGAAGATGTAGCGGTGTGGACCCGTGCCCTTCGGAGGTCCTGGAGGATGGTACCCTGCAACAAGTTTCACATCGTCCATCAAATCTTTGTTTCGTTTCGTACGCTCCTAATTTTAAATGCTGGAAATGGAGCCAGATCACTGAAAACGGCTCTAATTGTAATCAGTACCGGATAAATTATTATTAGAGACCCGGAAGTAGGGGTAGTGTCCATTCCACCTTCGATATTTCCTACAAATATTCGTAATGCAAATTTATGACCAGACACAAAAAAATCAAAGGTAGACACGACATACAGGACTACTCAACGAATTTTATTTTACATTTGTTCGGTTTCAATTACACCTGTATTTTCCCACGCGGGATTGACATAATTGAATAATTAGGTAATATTTGATTACGGTTACAGATGTGAAACTAATCATGTAAGAAAAATAAGTTGCATTTCGAAATAACTGTTCAAATGTTCCATATGCCTTGACTAGTTTTTTTTATATTATTATTGACTCCGATGATTAAGTTACGGAGGAAAATACGTAAATCCAAAATGGCAATGATAATTCTCCCTTAACTGATTCATCCGGCAACAACTTACATATACTCCGCAGACCTCTGTACACTCGAGCACCTGTCAGTAGTTCGTTGGTGTTGCTTCAGCTTAGTCCTAGACCAGGTAGCAAGGGACCCGGACCTTGTTCTTGCAGGTTAAAAGTCGTGCGGGGCGTGTCCAATAATCTCTGGTCGAATGGAAGCATAGACACAAATCATGTGGTTGAAGTCTGACTTTTCGGACATTGAATTCGTAAAATTTTCGTGTCTCTAACGATTATCAGGATGCCTGAATTTCACTTATTTGTAAGTAGAATTGAGGAGAGTTTTACTTACTACCGTAAGTCGTTGGTTGCCAGTTAATTTGACTGATTAGCCACCAAATTTGACAGATAGGTATTACTGTGGCACGGTATGTAAACTGGTATGTTTTAAGAGGGTCGGGCACTTATTTTAAAAATGGCGATCGTATAACAAATATTTGATGCCTAGTATGCTATTTTGTCGAAACCATATGTAATTAATTCCAACTTCAACTTTGTGTGTTGGTAGTATACATATAATACAACTATCAAATGTGTATACAGAAAAATATATTTTGTGAGCCATTTTTTAAGATAGCGTTAGATGAAAAAATAAATTTTATGTCATATTTCCGAGAAAAAAAATACAGATTCCTACCCAGTTTGACAGACAAGTAACACTATGACAGGCCGTGTAATCTGATGTGTGTCGAGTGGGTCAGAAACTTATTTTCAAAATGGAGGACATATAAACATTTTATTTTAATATGATACATTTACGCAACTATAAATCAAATTTTAACTTGACTTCGTATGCTGGCGTATATATTACAACCATTAAATGTGCCTATACAAAGCCTAATTTCTCCATCGTTTTGTATGATAGCCCCGCATGAGAAAATAATATTTTTATGTCATATCTCGGGAAACAATCAAACCGATTCCTACCAAATTCGGCGAAGAAATTGTTTTATGGTAGGCCATACTGATTTACGTTTTAAGTGAGACATCACTTATTTTCGGAATAACAACTATACAAACATTTTGCTTAGTATGCCATATCTACGAAACTGTGTAATCAATTATATGTAACTTAACTTTTCGTACTTTCAGTATCTACGCAAGCATCAAATGAGCTTATACATAAACTATTTTCTCAGCAATTTTTGTAGATAGGGAAACATTAAAAATTAAGTTATGTCATATCTCAGGAAACAATTACACAATCCCCACGAAATATTTGTGACAAGGTGTATTGTTATATTCTATCGAAATGTATGTGACTTAAATGGGGTAGTCATATATTTTAAATAACAGGCATGAAAATATTTTTTCCTAGTATGCCATATGTTCCCCAAACTTTATATACTGGTGGTATCTATGACAATCATCGAATTTGCTAATACATAACCTTTTTGTCCGCCATTTATGAAGATCGTCAAATGAAAAATTGAGGTTTTATGCCATATCTCGGGGACCAATCAACCTATTTCCACCAGATTCCACACATGAGCAGTGCTACGGTAGGCCATGTAAGCATGCACGTCTTAGGTGGAGTAGTTTTTATAATGGCATTAATAGAAATAATTTAGGTTAGTCTGTTACATCTGCTTAATATCTCAACAAAATTCAACCTAATTTTGTACGCTAACGGTATTCATTAAAAGCATCAATTATGCGTATGGATCACTTCTTTTGCGGGCCTTTTTTGCAGAATAGCGCCATGTGAGAAACTGGAACGTTTTGCCATATTTCCGGAACCATTCAACTCATTTCCATCAAATTTCACATTAGCAGTGTTGCAGAGGGCCGCGTGAGCTCGCATGTTAAGTGCGGTCAGATACTAATTTAAAAACTGGTATCCATATAAATAATTCAGATAAATTTGTCATATGTATTAAAACAATTTAAACAAATTCAATCAAACTTTGTATGCTGATAGAATCTATCAGCCTAGAAACATCGTAGACCTATATAGAGACTCTTTTTTTAGGTCATTTTGTAAGATAGCACCGATTAAGAAAGTAAGGTTTTTATGCCATATCTCGGTAACCAATCGGCCGATTTCCGCCAAATTCTGCATACAAGTAGCGTTACGGTAGGCCATGTAAACTTACGTGTTTTCAAAACGACGGCGCTGTAAATATTTCAGGTTAATAAACCTTATCTTTCAAAACATTGAGCTGATTAACATCTAAATGTGAAGCTCCGAGTCCTACCGCCGTAATGCAGTTGGTCGCGCTCTAGCTTGCGGTACGATGCTTTCTGGGTTACGAGACGCCAAGTCCTACCTAACGTCTAAGCTGTTAAGGACTTCGTTTAAATTGATGCGTGTGTCAATATCACCCTAATTGCTCCAGTGCTCCTGAATCTCGCACGCTGAAATAGCTCCAGGTAAGTGACTTCCTTAAGGCTCCCGTCTACCTGGAACTTTTTCCCACGTTTAGGCCGAGAAGCGCGGGAGCGATAAGGGCGACACTGCCACGCGCATCAAGTACGCCATCGCCGCTAAGCGCAAGGCTCTGAACTGGCGTGCAGTGTTCTCGTCGTGCTGCGTGTACCTATGGGACTTTCAGCGGTGACCATATTATTTTATTAGTGGGAAGTCTTTAGGAAGGTTCAGTGCAGGCCCCTATAGTAGTTTTGTATGTATCTGATGCGTGCATTTTGAGCTACAGCGCCTTGGAAAGGCCGTTTTTAGCGGTTTTGGAGTACTCTGAATTGATGTTTCTAACGTATGTGATATTTTGAAAGTACTTAACAGCTCTCGTCTGAAGTGTGTGTTCTTTTCGTAGATCAGCACGTTGGACGCACGCTTAATAGTTTCGTTGAAAAACGTGTATTTGGAACACTCTGCAACGCAGTTCAAGCGCCAGGTAGACGGGCGCCTTAACCACGAATAGTCGGTACAGTATTTTGTATTACGAGAAAATTACTTCTCAATTATATACTTACCAGTAACCACAGTCTGAGAAGAGCCTATGTTCCCGCTTCTAAGATCTGCTCCCTGAAACAAAGACCTCGTTACGTAAGTCAATAACGAAACACCTTTTTTTTAAGGAAACAGTTTGTTAATTTTTTATTTGTTACACAGCTCTATTTAAATAACACATAACTATAAATAGTTGTAAAGAGCCTACAAAGTTTTTCTTCTGTTTCTATCATCGTTTTTTCGTGTCTGCGAGATATATGTGTTTTCAAACAGCTGCGAAATTAATTACTCCGCAATTGCAACTGTCGAGGTAATGCCCATTTTGTTCAACAAATTTGATAAAAATTACAAAAACCGATTAATTAAGAGAAACGCTGTAGTAAGCTTAGCATATATGATTTTATGACGTGGACAAACTCTACTCTGGTTGGTCAGCTTAAGCTAATTTTTCGGTACGCCGACAGTATGCCACAGATTTCTTATGCAATGTTTTATGCAAGTTATGCGACGTCTTTGTATGCCATTTTTTGTTGGAGACGTGCCCATGTGCTTTATCCATATCAAAATAGCAGCTTGTTATTACTCCGCCTGTCCACACAATTTGCAACAATAATAAATTCGAACTTAGGCGATATCATTAACGCAAATGAAATTTTACACACAAGTTTTCTACAGCGTCAGGTATTTATAAATGCGATGTTTAAAATGAAACATCCCGAGAGTTGGTAATATAGCCTATGCTCCCAATCATAGTTTGTACTATCGTTAAATATATTGCTACTGTTCGATTTCACTGCAAAAATCTACTTTCCAATATGTTCCAATTCATAAAAAAAAATTTGGTTCGTGTAAGGCGTAATAATCCAGAATACAAATTCAACGACATCTCTATTTCTGTATCAAAAAATGTCACACGATATCATACTCAAACGTATTATTTTAATATTGACAACAATTTTATGTTTTGCAAGTTTTTATAGTGATTTTTGAAATGTAGCGTACATACCTTGACATTGGTGACAATCCAGTGCAGCCAATATTGACCCTTGCTGTGATTTGGCGCGTCAGGGTCGACCATTATTAAAGTATACGTCTTTTCCTGAAACAAAAAACAAATAAAATTAGCTAGCTCCATACACTTGCAATCTTACTTATGTGTATGTTTCCTTCCCTATAGACATTACTCCAGAAATGTTACGTCGTTCTAAAACAATACAAGTGCTTTTTTTTAACGCGAGTCTGCTGTCACTGAGTGTATATTTCTCTTCTAAAATCTAAAGTTCAATTTTCAGCGCAGGCGTGGTCCGAGGAAATGCAAACCTAACAGCGCGACATTTCGAAAGCACCTTCCGGAAGTGACGTCATCCTCGCGTGGTTCTACATCCGCGACTTCGTCTGTTTTCTAAAGGGGTAACCGGCTGTAACTGGCTACAACATGACGTCAGAGGTACGCACGCGCAGTGGCGGGCCTGTGTATCTGAGACACCGAGTATGCGTTATGTGGTACCAGAGCACGCATGTGAACTTTCAGTTGGTAGTATGACGACCAAACGTGCTGTTTTTCGCAGGATAGCCACCCCCACCCCCCATCCAACCCCCTTAAAAAAAAGCATTGTCCTGCGGGATGCGAAAGGCCGAATAGTCAAGAAATGTCCTTTTTTTTTTATCCAAGTGTCCTGCAAAAAAAAATTCTTATTTTCCACCGAAAATTTGTTATTTTTACACGCAGTGAGTTTTAGGGACTGATTTTGCACAACACTTTGATGCGTGGCATTCATTCAGATGAAAAATGTATCTGAAAGAAATATAAACGTAAATCTTTTCTTCTAATGTTTGTTAACTTAAAATAAAATTGTAAGAGTGATTTTGATTTACACCAAGATATTTATTGGGCGTACACTTCACAGTTTTTCAATCTCATTAACTTGAGTATCTACAGTAGTGCATAGCCTGGAAATTAAAAATAATATTATTATTATTATAAATCACTTTTCTTATGGCGTGTCCTGCTTCGTATATTAAAAAATCTAGTCACCCTAGTGGGTGGATGCGTATATTAATACAAGTCCTCCGAGACGCGAAGTAATATCGTAATTCCGCAGTCGGCCTGGGTATTTGCTGCAGATACGCGCGGAGATAAATATCGGAACCAGGACAGCAATTTAGCACCTGCACTTTCTCCGGCGGTAAGTTTTCTCCTCGTGACGGAAACCGGGCCGTTGCCACGACGCCAGGTAACAGCCAAGCGTGGGGCTTGATAACAACGTTTTATCTTCAGGCTATCGTTAAAATGGCAAGCATTTGCGCGTACACACACGAGTGTCTGCGTCAGCGTAAAGCATGCAGATAATCAGCCTTTTCTTTGTGTTTTTTTTTTCTCTTGCGTAACGAATATTGGGTCCGTCACTGGTGTCGATTTTCATACACATCATCAGTCTTTTACCGTTTCGATAAAAAAAAACTTCTTGGGCATGCTTGAGGTTGCATTCTGAGTTTCTGCGTATCGTAAATAAAACCACTGAAAATTATTTGTAAGCAATTTAACAAAAAAAAATGCAAGTATGTAGGTATTATTGTGTTTAACAAACGATTCAGTTATTTCATAATAGGGCACATAAAATGTATAATAATTTTTAATTAAATACGAAATGCGAGGAAACGTGAAACCGTCTGTCTTTTTTTAAGAGGACATTTCCAAGCATCAAAGACAAAGATTACTTGGGAAATAAGTTTGACGCACAAATATTGATAATTAACGGTTAAGTGTATCCCTCCTCGAATATTATTTAAAGGTAGAAAAAAAAAATTAACATGAGTAAATTTGACCCCAACTCATGGAACACGTAATTAAGTTAAACAACCGTTCAAATTTCTTCTTGTTAAGAAATTGGTTTTAATTCGAGCCACCGAGGTTCATCGCCGAGTTAGGGGTACTGCACGTATAAGAGAAATAATAGCCAATGAGAATTACGTAGTTTGGCGGCTACCGGAGCTTAAATCAAAAGAACTGGCTGAGTAATCAATGCCGAGAGCAGAAGCATCACCCGCATATCAGCAAACACCGCTTGCAATTCAATGAACTCGAGCGAAAGAAGTAACAAAAATGGTCTCGATTATTCCAATGGGGCGTTTACACTTTCTACATTTTGGGACAGCACAAATTAAGTAATCTTTAATGAAATAAATGTGTCAGGGTTAGAACTGCTTACCTTTGAAATTCCGCGATCTAAATAAGGCCTACACGCAAATCCATAAACAAAATGCGAAAGTATTCCTCACGTGAGACGTCTGGTCGGATGATCAAATATTTAGTTATCTTTGATTATATTTATTTCCCCGCCGAAATAGGCGCTCCTATGATCTGTACTCGGATATCACTGTTCTTACTACAAGAACAGGAAAGTTGCACACGTGTGAAACAGATTCGTAGGCTGCAGGCTACTTGCACGCGTTAGGACTTCTATAAAAATACGGGCAATAACGGCCGTCACTAATGCAGACATGTAATGCGATAAAAAAAGTTAGTATTCGTTCTAGGGGCTACGCCAGCGTAGCTGTGGTTACTATGTACCTCGTCAACACTAACACCAACAAAGACATTAGTTGGAGTCTACAACAACATTCCCTTAAAAACGAATACGAAGATTTCTATCGGATCTTAAGCTTTATCGTTCCTAATTTCCTATTCACTCATTCTACTTTTTTTTATTATTTTTTTTTTGGAATAAAACTTTAGTAAGCTGTTTATAGAGAATCGTGCCGTGTAAAGACAACAAATCGAATACTTCTACGTAATGTATAAGTTATTTTGAATGAAATAAAATTATTAATTTAAAAACTATGTACAGGCACTTAGAAACAAAAAAAAAAAATAATGGATATAAAATTTTTAAATTTAAGCCCATGATTTACTTAATATTTTAAAAAATCCTCAGTACGAAGTTACCGATTTAAAAATTATTACTCTGCATATAATGCACGTTGACCAGTAATTTATGATATTTATTATGATATTTAATATAACGGTGTAATCAGGAGACGAATTAGAGACACACACTGGGATCCATTTCTTACGAGACATNTTGTCCTGCGGGATGCGAAAGGCCGAATAGTCAAGAAATGTCCTTTTTTTTTATCCCAGTGTCCTGCAAAAAAAATTCCTATTTTCCACCGAAAATTTGTTATTTTTACACGCAGTGAGTTTTAGGGACTGATTTTGCACAACACGTTGATGCGTGGCATTCATTCAGATGAAAAATGTATCTGAAAGAAATATAAATGTAAATATTTTCTACTAATGTTTGTTAACTTACAATTAAATTGTACGAATGATTTCGATTTACACCAAGATATTTATTGGCCGTACACTTCACAGTTTTTCAATCAGTAGTGCAGTGCCTGGAAATTAACAATATTATTATTTTTATTATAAATCACTTTTCTTATGGCGTGTCCTGCTTCATATATTAAAAAATCTGGTCACCCTAGTGAGTGGAATGCGTACATTAATACAAGTCCTCCGAGACGCGAAGTAATATCGTAATTCTGCAGTCGGCCTGGGTATTTGCTGCAGATACGCGCGGAGATAAATATCGGAACCAGGACAGCAATTTAGCACCTGCACTTTCTCCGGCGGTAAGTTTTCTCCTCGTGACGGAAACCGGGCCGTTGCCACGACGCCAGGTAACAGCCAAGCGTGGGGCTTGATAACAACGTTTTATCTTCAGGCTATCGTTAAAATGGCAAGCATTTACGCGTACACACATGAGTGTCTGCGTCAGCGNACGCGTACACACATGAGTGTCTGCGTCAGCGTAAAGCATGCAGATAATCAGCCTTTCCTTTGTGTTTTTTTTTCTCTTGCGTAACGAATATTGGGTCCGTCACTGATGTCGATTTTCATACACATCATCAGTCTTTTACCGTTTCGATAAAAAAAAAAAACTTCTCGGGCATGCTTGAGGTTGCATTCTGAGTTTCTGCGAATCGTAAATAAAACCACTGAAAATTATTCGTAAGCAATTTAACAAAAAAAAATGCAAGTATGTTGGTATTATTGTGTTTAACAAACGATTCAGTTATTTCATAATAGGGCACATAAAATGTATAATAATTTTTAATTAAATACGAAATGCGAGGAAACGTGAAACCGTCTGTCTTTTTTTAAGAGGACATTTCCAAGCATCAAAGACAAAAATTACTTGGGAAATAAGTTTGACGCGCAAATATTGATAACTAACGGTTAAGTGTATCCCTCTTCGAATATTATTTAAAGGTAGAAATAAAAATAATAAACATGAGTAAATTTGACCCCAACTCATGAAACACGCAATTAAGTTAAACGGCCGTTCAAATTTCTTCTTGTTAAGAAATTGGTTTTAATTCGAGCCACCGAGGTTCATCGCCGAGTTAGGGGTACTGNCCGTTCAAATTTCTTCTTGTTAAGAAATTGGTTTTAATTCGAGCCACCGAGGTTCATCGCCGAGTTAGGGGTACTGCACGTATAAGATAAATAATAGCCAATGAGAATTATGTAGTTTGGCGGCTACCGGAGCTTAAATCAAAAGAACTGGCTGAGTAATCAATGCCGAGAGCAGAAGCATCACCCGCATATCAGCAAACACCGCTTGCAATTCAANAGAAGCATCACCCGCATATCAGCAAACACCGCTTGCAATTCAATGAACTCGAGCGAAAGAAGTAACAAAAATGGTCTCGATTATTCCAATGGGGCGTTTACACTTTCTACATTTTGGACAGCACAAATTAAGTAATCTTCAGCGAAATAAATGTGTCAGGGTTAGAACTGCTTATCTTTGAAATTCCGCGATCTAAATAAGGCCTACACGCAAATCCATAAACAAAATGCGAAAGCATTCCTCACGTGAGACGTCTGGTCGGATGATCAAATATTTAGTTATCTTTGATTATATTTATTTCCCCGCCGAAGTAGGCGCTCCTATGATATGTACTCGATATCACTGTTCTTACTACAAGAACAGGACAGTTGCACACGTGTGAAACAGATTCGTAGGCTGTAGGCTACTTGCACGCGTTAGGACTTCTATAAAAATACGGGCCATAACGGCCGTCACTAATGCAGACATGTAATGCGATAAAAAGAAGTTAATATTCGTTCTAGGGGCTACGCCAGCGTAGCTGTGGTTACTATGCACCTCGTCAACACGAACACCAACAAAGACATTAGTTGGAGTCTACAACAACATTCCCTTAAAACATTAGTTGGAGTCTACAATAACATTCCCTTAAAACATTAGTTGGAGTCTACAATAACATTCCCTTAAAAACGAATACCAAGATTTCTATGGGATCTTAAGCTTTATCGTTCCTAATTTCCTATTCACTCATTCTACTTTTTTTTTTTTTGGGAATAAAACTTTAGTAAGTGGTTTATAGAGAATCGTGCCGTGTAAAGACAAAAAAATCGAATACTTCTACTGCGTGATGTATTAGTTATTTAGAATTAAATAAAATTATTAATTTAAAAACTATGTATAGGCATTTAGGAACAAAAAAAAAATAATGGATATACAATTTTTAAATTTAAGCCCATGATTTACTTAATATTTTTAAAAATCCTCAGTACGAAGTTACCGATTTCAAAATTAGTATTCTGCATATAATGCACGTTGACCAGTAATTTATGATATTTATTATGATATTTAATATAACGGTGTAATCAGGAGACGAATTAGAGACACACACTGGGATCCATTTCTTACGAGACATCGGGAGGTTTTAAAAGGGAATAATGCTATTTTTCTAAGCAAACTCTTTTCAAAATATAGAAGAAGAAGAAAAGTCTGAATCAAGTTTACACTATTGTTGTTACTGTGGTATGATGACATTTTCTTCGGGTAACTGCTGTTGTCTAACAAAAACGTGCGAGCATACAATAACCTGCTCGGTACGGTGCAAATACACGTGGTTATGTAAAACCATATGCAGTTTTATTGCTACTTTTTTCAGTAGTGTTATGAGTGAATGTAAACTAAGTCATGCTAGCGCAGTGATGGTTTGTTATATTTTTGCTATTCCATTCCTACTTCTAAGAAAAAGTTATTTACTTCGATATGCACGCAAACATAGGCATGTATGTAGGGAGTGTGAGGGTGAAATGTGAATGTCTGTACTGATGTCCTTAAAGCTCAAGCTCGTATGCTTCTAGCAAGCTCTGCGACTGCTTGCTCCGCCTTACGTCCCTAGCAAATAAGAAACTATCTGAAATGTTCACCCATAATTACACTGCAGTAAAATAGCTAGTGAAGTAAAGGAAATGATTAGCTTGTTACCAATTTGCAGACAATGAATATAATCCTCGAAATTGTTGTGAAACATTCATTTTAAAAATGTATTAAATGTAAACGGCAAAAAAAAAAAATTAGCCTAGTTGCAACGTATTTAAATGAATCCAAAATAAATACAGTATTAATCGAGTATACTTAAATTTGGACTGAAGGTAAGTTTTTATTTTTTATTCTTACTCCCTATGAGCGATGCCAGAAGGACTGCACGTCGATGCTTCCGGAAAATAAACGTCATAAATACCAATCTAATAACTGGGTATTGAACCAACGGCCTTCTGATCGATAATCAGTTAATTATTTGGCCTATCAACGAACAGAATCAATAGGTCGAAAAATGAGATGTTATTTCTCTTGAGTACCGAAAATTCACTATTTATATTGGCAAGAAAATACGAGAAGAACAATGTAGAAANTTATTTCTCTTGAGTACCGAAAATTCACTATTTATATTGGCAAGAAAATACGAGAAGAACAATGTAGAAACAGAAACATTGTTTGTCATACTTACCGTGTGTATCTTAACAGGTTTAATTTCCGACTGAAATTGCGTTTAGAAGATAGGTTCACAATGTGAGTAAATTTATAAGTAAGGTCCCAAGAGACTTAAACCGGCAACTCTTTTAATACACATTGGAGGTATTCTATGAGTGAAATGTCCAGAACTCGAAGTTAGATTGATCTGTAACAATTTTTGCTCCCTACCAAGATTTTATTTCTACAATTAGCTGTGTGTAAATATGTTTTTCTTGGAGGCGGGTAAGACAAAGTCATATTTTAAAGTCGTGAATGAATGCATTAAAAAGTGTTTATTTTGCGGTAAAACTGCAGCGAGCAGGTGATCACCTTTCGTATTGATTTGTGTGTGTGGCGTTGGTGCGCCTGTCCCAGTTAAAGCGAGGACTAACGAAGCACGTATCCACACATATGGTGGGTTGGTACGTTTTAATAACAAAAAAACCGTGACGTTCTGAAATTGCGTGGTGTGTTCGTTGCGGCGTGCACAACCGTACACCTGGATCCACTCCTAACCTGGCAAGAGTCCAATGACCTTCAGCTCGAGTGCTCTCTCTACCGCNCACAACCGTACACCTGGATCCACTCCTAACCTGGCAAGAGTCCAATGACCTTCAGCTCGAGTGCTCTCTCTACCGCCTGAAGCCACGCAATCCGTTATCCCGAGCCACGCCCGGCGCATAAAAATCACTCCTGATGATCGAAGGAAATTTCCTGCGCTCTGAAACGGGTATCAGTAATACTTCAGATTACGAGGTCGAACTGCATCTGTAAACAGCAATACACGAGTCTTACATCTGCTACAAAATACATCACAAATAATTTCTTTGGTCTATTCCGAAGTAAATTCACTTTATAAATAGTAGATATAAAGAAATTGTAAGAAAAAAAACNAATAATTTCTTTGGTCTATTCCGAAGTAAATTCACTTTATAAATAGTAGATATAAAGAAATTGTAAGAAAAAAAACTGTGCGTAGCTTTTCCTGAGGCAGTTATAAAAATTATGTAATACAATAACGTTTGCTACATATCACACAGGGAATCGTGATTGGGGCATGGTGTACAAGAAAACAGGTTGTTTTCTTATGGTTGNACGTTTGCTACATATCACACAGGGAATCGTGATTGGGGCATGGTGTACAAGAAAACAGGTTGTTTTCTTATGGTTGAATGCCATTACTTGTAGATCTAAACCTGATTAAACTAATGTTATAAGTCTTAAAAGTTCACGAGTGCAACATGTTATATTTTTGCTTCGTAGCTTCAGGTAAACAGGTCTTTGAAGAATGTTTAAACCACATTTGTGTGGTTTACATCGACATTTAAAAGCCCCATCAGGAAAACAAAATCTGTGACTGTAACACACTTACCGGATCGGCGCCGTCGAAATGTACTGTCGGCGGTGTTTGGAACTCGGATTTGGAGAATATTTCGTTGCAGTTAGTGTTATCGACGATGGTGTTGCCGGAAGAGCTGATAACTTGCAAGTTGCGAAGGTCGCACGCGGATTTGAAATCGTCCGGCAGCGTGAAGGACGTGCAGCCGGCCGAGTCCGCACGACTCACGCACGACAACAATGCAGCCGCCAGCAAGGGCGCGAACACACCTGCGTGCATTGTTTCTGCGAAGGGACGAGCAATCTGCAACAATACGCGCCGTGGGGTTCTCTTCTGCCGCCGCTCGCTTCGCCTCGTTCCTGTCCCACTTGGCTCGGGTCGCAGCACTGCGCATGCTCGGTGACGTGTGGCGCCTCTCGCGGCCGTGAACGCAACCTGCAAACGGTGTCGCGGGCTCCGTGAGTACNGCATGCTCGGTGACGTGTGGCGCCTCTCGCGGCCGTGAACGCAACCTGCAAACGGTGTCGCGGGCTCCGTGAGTACGATATCTAGCAAACCTCCGCCTCGCGCAAACTAAGTTGACGACAAGTCCGAATTGGCACTTTTAGTTTACTATGAGGTCAGGTGATCAGAATTAGTCGACTAAAATGATGACGTATTTGGTATTTGAGCATTTAATTTTTAGTAAGTAACGAAACTTACTAAAATACTAAACTACCAAATGGCAACCATCTGTGAGCAAGTGACTATCGACGGTGTCCGAATTAAACACTACCAAATACAGAAATACTAATATACAGAATTGTCAATTCGCACATGGCCTTAGTTTAGAAACTTACACTAGAGGGCAACGCGCCGCATTCGTGGGCACTCACTTTAGTAATATTTTTGCATAAGAATTATTTCGTACTATGTAGGTATTACCAACACACCTATTTTCTCTCTGCTTTTTTATATTGATTATAAATGAAATATAATGTATAGGTAAAATATAAGTAAAAGTTCAATTTAAGCACAATTAAGGTAATTTTATAACACAATTTTAAAATTTTGTGATACGTGATATATTTAGAAAACCTACACTGGGCCGCACCAATTATTAGAGTGCGTAGTGTAGTGCAGGTTGACAAGAACAGAACTTGCACCTTCTTGCCGACAAGGATTACGCAACTCAAGAGACCGCTCTACTCATTTATTACAAGAGGTAAATCTTTTAATAACTAAGTAGGCTATCCAAAACGGTTTTTACCCCAAAGCCACAGTCATTAGGCGCACTGGCAATAATCGTGGCAGCTCGCGCTGCGGAATACGATGTGATGCACCACCAAGTGGCATCACAGTGGCTTGTAGGCCGAAGCTGAAGTGATAAGTGCCCCAAAGTGTCACCCAGTAGTGTGCAGCATTTTTACAAACACATTAAACACCATCACCGCATTCACAGCTACAGTTAGGGGTGTGTTTTATTGTATTAATAGCAATCAAGCATGGCATTCGACACCCCTTTGCCCAGGTGGACTCGTCCATCCCTTCAGGAGACAGCCACCTGGCCAGTGAAATGCAAACGCGCCATAGGAAGTGAAATGCAAACACTTTTTACGAGAAAACATAATACTGTAATAATGTTAATTTATATAAGAGTAATTATGTTTTCTAAGAGGGAGATTGCCTATAAAGGCCTCCGTCATTGTAAAATATTATTCAGTGGGGTTACATGCCCCGTCAACTTCAAGCATAACAGACATTTGTTAATAAACGGGGGTGTCACCAATGTGTTTCATGTAATTTATATACTTTTTAACCATTACAATCATATCACAGAGTGCTCATGTTATGTTTCATTACTCGCTGTTTGACCTCGGTTCTCGTGACTCGTGCCGCAAACCGATGTCACCCGGCCAGTTCGTCTCAGCACTCGAGCCAGACCGCGAGCCCCCTCGGTACCATCATTTAGGCTGTAATCATTTCACTACAATAGTAATATTAATTAATCAACTGGGACATTTATTATCTCTCAACTGTGCCGAGGGGAGAGCCACCCGCCCTCTCACCAGAGAGCTTAACACAAACACGTATATCAACATAATACAGCGCTTATTTCACGCTAAGTTCACCGGCAGGCCGTAAGTGCTGGGTCCATTTTCATGTATTATTCACCTGTAGTCAGAACAGTGAATAAACCGCTTTACCAAGTTAACTGTGTCAAATCATTGTAGGGTACTACACCTTTTGTAGCATCGCTCACAAATTTCATAGTATATTTCAGGCGTACGAGATGGCCAACAGTCTCGTCATAAAGGATAAATAGTGCAACAGTAAGTATCTGACAACACCATCAACAAACTGACGGAAATATCCAGGGCCTCCTGGGCTGTCGACCGAACGACCCTCATCATTAACTCTCCACTGGGTTATGGCGCCGGGCAATCCAACAATTAACCAGCCCTGGGTAACCTCGACCACGTCACAACCAAACACGCCAAACATGACGTGATTTTTCAAATGTTTGATTCAAAAAGTGTGAAGAAATCCTGAATAGACTATACCGGTTGCCAACTGTGTGGGTGTCCACGAGTAACCGAGCACTTTTGAAAATTCCAGCTTAGGATCTACTTTGTATCTCATTGTGTATCCTGCCGTCATTTGTAAAATTATCATTATCGATGACCTGATCACTTCACTCATGCGCCATCCAACTGAAAATGTGGAATTGTTAGGAATATAAATTTGGTACTAATACGCAAATGTGCTCTGATGTGTATACGACAAGACACACTTATTTCCAGTGTCCATAAATGTAAATACTGCACTCGCAAAACAGCGCAATGCTTTAGAACTATTTTTAATAATTCGCTGTTAAGGCCCGGGCAAAATTGCTATAAGCACATCATTAACACAACACAGTGATATACATAACATTTGAACTGCTTGTTTTCAGTTAGAGCGGCTACAACCATGCATAGCGATAAGCACTTACCTAAGCACAGTGATAGCAAAAAGAGAAGTTCAACTTGGTTTAACTTTCTTTGTTACTATCACTGTGCGTCAGTTTTCAGCCAATCAGAAACCCCGACACTTGTACTACGTTATCAAATGAAAAACTTATTTACGAATCAAGAAAGTGTGTATGTTGACATAATTCGTAGGGCAGATATTTTCTTTTATTTATTTCTGAATAATCACAACCACGGAAGTTTTGTAACGTTTTTAGGTAACATTAATAGTAAAAATTGAAATGAAAAGAATTTCTCATTTTGAGTCTCAGATCAATTGAAAATATTAATTTTTGACAAAAAATCGCTACCAACTTGTAACGTTCGGCGTGCAGTTACAGCCGATGTTACGTTGCCACTGCTAGCTTAAAGGTGGAACACGAGACTCAGAAAATGGACACTGATTAATTAAGAAATAAGTTCAAGTTCCAGAGTATTTTGTTCTATACTTTATTTATCATTTGAGTGACACAGTTCAGATACGAAGTTCCAGCATGTGCAGAGTATGAAACGTGCCCAGATAAATAGATATGGGCAGAACCGAGCCACAGTTGCTACTTATTAATTCTTGTTATAAAAACTGGCCAGAAGAAACTTAAATGCAGCTACCTCCAACATTGGCTTAGAAATAAAAAATAGCAAAGTCTAGTTGCCGATGTGGGGGTTCTCGTCACGCCCGTCGCGGCCTAGGTGAGCATTGTATTACTGACTTCGCCGCAGACTGACTTCCACTGACTTCCAGCCCTCAAGGGTGACTGACCTGAAGTACTGCTCGACCTGAAGTGACTTCCTGAAGGGCGACAGGCACAGGTGTATTTGTGCTGCCTATCATACCCCCCCTCCACCGGAGATAAGGGCCTGGCCACGCAAGCTCTCCACATGTTATCGAACTTGACATGTTAACGAAACTTCGTTGTACACACTAAAACTGTCGACGCCGCCTGAAAGTATATAAATAATACTGACGCTTAACAAAAACTGAAAACTACGTTGTTTCGAAACGAAATGATAACCGGACTCCTGATAAACGTAAACAGCAAACGTCCGCCCGATAAACTATCACGAGAAACGAACAGCCACGGCTTTAATTTGAAACCCGACAAAAATATTACGAAGCTTAGCAAAGCTTAAGAAAAACGAACGAAATTGAAACACGTGTCCCGAAAATTAAAAATACTGCGTCATTACAAACAATACAGAACCTAATTTCTTCGGCACTAAATGTAGCAACATTAACAAACCTGTATTATTATCGTTATATCAGTTGTAGTCAGGCCACTGTGGTTGTGCTGTGTTTTGTATGTGCTTATTATCGCTATTACTGTGAATGTGTTAGTTATATGTGGATTGCAGCCCGGGCCTTAGGTAACAGCGAGCCTGCATGTATGTAGCAGATGCGTAACTGTAAGTGTTGATTTCAAAAGCGCGCACTTGACCGTGAACTGTCTGCGTGAGCGAGTACATACAAATCAGTCAAAAAGTTAAACTAATAAAGTGCCAAAGAACTAGTAACGCTTATCAAAAAAAAATGTCGGTGTGTTGGAAACCTATTATTCTTGGCAAATCTTGAGATTACCATAAATATTATAAAGATTTCGACAGCAAACAATTATCAAATAAAAAGGGTTCGTTGGTGAATGTACCTCTTCATCTAGGGGTGTAGCCGTGGGGAGGGGGAATATGGGGTTTTACCCCCTCGCCCACTCTTTTTTTTTCTTGTGGCACTAAAATTATCATTAAAAATTATTAATAAATACTTGTTATAGAAATAAGTATTTTACTGTGAACTATGTTATTTATTTTATCGTGAAGTAATTTTCTCCTAGTATTTGCCTCGTGTCTTAATAGTAATAGGTGCTTCAGGACCGGTAATAGCAATGTAACTTTTCTACCTTTACTTATGCCAGTGCAATCCCCCCTTCCTTAAGAGATTCCTGGCTACGTCACTGCTTCAATCACAAAATTTGTAATACCGGCAACCTGTGCCGGTGAAACGAATATCTCTTTATCTCTCTCTCTCTCTCTCTCTCTCTCTCTCTCTCTCTCTACCTCTAGCTCTGTATCAATATCTCTATCTCTTCCCTCTCCTTCCCTTCTCAGCCAACGGCATCCATCAATATCTCTCTCATCATCCCCTCCCCTTTGTATTTGTGGTTGGGCCTAGGGGGTGGGATGGTAAAAGGGAAAGGGGGATGAAATAGAGACAGAGACAGGAACAAATCGAAATTTTTGAACCAATGTACTGATTCCAAACGAAAATTTGATTAAACATCTCTACAATGAGCAGGCTTGTCTTTTAAATATTTTAGTTCACGTCCTTTCGGTTTTGTGACATTTCTGATAAGAGTGTTCGGAATTTCACGAGAACTAATGCCAACTAAAATATACTACAGCTTGAACGAGTACTTTGCACTTAAATATTAACGTTTTGCAAAATTTGACAAATCAGCAGCCTGCAGTAATCTCATTCTATAATTATAAAAATATGTGATTTATAGGTGAGTACACAGAATTACACAGAGTGCATAATAAATATACAGCGTTCCTTTATTGTTGTAATGTCGCTTTTTTGTATTTTTATGCCAGTTACTTTCACATAACTGTCATAACTATCAGAACAACACAATCGGACTTGGTTTCANTTTTTTGTATTTTTATGCCAGTTACTTTCACATAACTGTCATAACTATCAGAACAACACAATCGGACTTGGTTTCAAAACTTAGAATATGTCACACAATACAAGAAATAGAACTCAACTAATAGTTCCACACTGGTAAGGACGTAAAAATATTAACTGCGAAACAAGATTGTTTACAAACAATAAAATACAATTAGCAAATATTCTTTAAGTCTTTATTTTACGTGTAAAGTTTTTTAACTAATATAAAAGCCAAGGTCAGCATGATCAACAAAAAAATTGATCTCTGAAGCTCATGTTACTTTGTTTACTTTCTAAGATTAGNAAAGCCAAGGTCAGCATGATCAACAAAAAAATTGATCTCTGAAGCTCATGTTACTTTGTTTACTTTCTAAGATTAGAGCGTCTGTGTAGCTATTCCACAAAAAAAAAATTATTTGGACACTTCTAGCTTGGGTACAATTACTGACGTAACGTGCGAAGGTAAGTACAGAAATGCCTGAACTTAGGGAAAATTCAAATACCATATTAGCATACCAAAATTACACTGAAGAGCCATGGGCATGGACTCGACTAATGTCTGAAGGTATGCAGGAGGCAATTCACGCCATGAATCCTGCAAAGCATTCCACAAATACAATCTGCGCCAATTTGAGAAAGGGTTGCACGTCTGTCACGTTTAATGATTCTCGTCAGTCGTCGTTTGTCCCGTTCGTTCACGATCTTTTTCCGACGGCAGCAATGTTGAAGATGTGATGTTTTACCGGATTCCCGATATTCACGGTACACTCGTGAAATGGTCGTACGCGAANAAAGCCAAGGTCAGCATGATCAACAAAAAAATTGATCTCTGAAGCTCATGTTACTTTGTTTACTTTCTAAGATTAAAGCGTCTGTGTAGCTATTCCACAAAAAAAAAAAATTATTTGGACACTTCTAGCTTGGGTACAATTACTGACGTAACGTGCGAAGGTAAGTACAGAAATGCCTGAACTTAGGGAAAATTCAAATACCATATTATTAGCATACCAAAATTACACTGAAGAGCCATGGGCATGGACTCGACTAATGTCTGAAGGTATGCAGGAGGCAATTCACACCATGAATCCTGCAGGGCAGTCCACA
>NQII01012133.1:10368-24906 GCA_002778355.1 Clitarchus hookeri
GCACTGGCTTCGTCCGGCTCCGACCCGGACGCCTCGCTTCAGATCCCCCGACTGACTGCCTGACTGCTCGATCCTCGACTGACTGACCCATTCCTCCTGCTCTCCCATCGTTTTGTAGGCTCCATCGCCATATTCAACTTGCACCATCCCTGCACGTGGCCGGGGTGCTTGCCGCGTTCCCCCTGAGTCGTAAAACACGTGGCTGCTGCTCCTGTGGTCCGCAGTCGGACTGGCGTCGCCCCTCGACTCTGGTATGGCCGTTTATTGTTCTGTTCTGCACGTGCGGGAACTCTTGGGTTGCCCCATTGGTTCAGCGCACGTGTTGTTGTTATGCCTCCGGATATCGTGTCGTTTTTCTCCCCAGCATGCCCGCTAAAATCTCTCAATGTTTATTGATTCAACTAGGCTGGGACAGACTCAGCCGCTGGTGTGGGCTCAGCGTCCCTTGGCAGATGCGAGATGCAGCTGCATCCACCTTCCTCCTCATGTGGTCGTTCCACCGGGCTGTCCTGGCGCCATGCNTGGTCGTTCCACCGGGCTGTCCTGGCGCCATGCTCCCATCACGTCCGCAAAACCCTTAATCCTTATTGCGGTCGTCCGCCTGCGAGCTTCGCCAGAGTGTGTGTTCTGACAAATAAAATATAGGGACGCAGAATGCGTCAAAATATTGAGAACAACAAACTGAAATGTTTAAACAGACAGCTGTCAAGAAAGGTGTTTCCTGATGCGAAAGCATAGTGAAAATGAGCTTTTGCAGATTTTAGTACCTTCGCAGGTAAAACAGAAAAAATAAAGGCGCAGAAACACTCATGGGAACGAAAGGAAGGTTTATAAAAAAACAGAATGAAAATTTGTTGATTTTTTTGGGAGTTATACCCGTCCGAACAAACGGACACAGCATTTATATAAACAGTATAAATATATTACAGTTATACTTACTTCCTTTGAATCCTCTTCTTTAAGATGCTACTTATAATATATTTTCTCTTCTTAAAAAATAACACTTAAGGTAGGAAAATTACACCACCCTCTGGTGTATGTCGACGAATACATTTGAAGGTCAGACGTAATTGTATTGGAATGGCAACCGGTTATTGGAAATTAACTGAGTTATTTTAATAGGCCTCCGTTATTTCTTCTTTGTCTATTGCGTATATTTCTACCATGAATAAAATTAAGATTGCCGTAGACCTAACGAAAAAATATCATGCTTCGAAAAGGAAACAACGTCAAATATTTAGCAATAAAACTGCATCATTATTACAATTCTTAGGACTCAGTTTTTTTATAAGTAATACAAAATAAATTTTAATAATTTCCTTGTAATAGTACGTTAAAATAATTTTTTTTTGTATTCCTCCTCCAAAATTTTTATAACACTAAATGCAGTGGTTACATTAACATTAACCCGAGTGCGGTTATGACTTTCTTTTTCAAAGCTTTATTTCAGCAGTGGTTAGACACGAACCTCCTTTAATCTACATAATGTACTTGCGAATTTATTGAAAATAGAGATGTAGATAGTTGTGCATTACTTTCAATTGTAAATAGCTGATTTGCGAGAAATTCTGTCATTAGTTAAGTGAGAAAAAGAAAACTTCAGATTACTCTTCGTTAGTATTCGCAGGTGCTTCAATGCAGCTAAATAATTGTGCCGTGATGAAAAACATATAATTCACACCGATTTTCCTTAGTTAGAACAAATCTTACATTTACTAGTCTTAGTCAAGATTACGTGCTCGCGATCCACAATGGAAGAAATTTATTTTATGACAAAAAGTTATATTTAAAAACGCTTGTACAAGTATCTAGCCAATTAAACTATGCCACAAATAAATTAGCCTTGTTACTGTTCCTGTTTCACGAATCTTACTATAAAGAGATTTTTGTTTTACAAGGTGGCCGTTATGGCATAATGTATAAGTCAAGACGATTCAGCCGACCTGCGTGCCATAAAAAACAACTAAAAAATGAGCTGATTTAATAGAAATAAAAAATTTCTGAGGAAGTATTTTTGTTTCGCTTTTGTTCAAACAAGTAATACGATATGTAATTGTAAGCTACTAATGAGCCACTCGAAAATGAACAGCTATCAGCAGCTTTCAAAGCTTCACAGCGTATCCTGGAAACAACCGAGCTCACACAATATAATTGTCTGGTGAGAGCTATTATCGGATTAGTACAAAATGGCTCGGAGACCACCGAATTTCCTCCATCCTAATTAGACGATCAGTCACTGTCCGTTGTAAGCTCATTGCGTTCTGGCTCTAATTAGCAGCTCTTATATTTATCGCGCTTGAATAGTTGACGGCTCGAGTTATGGTCTATTGTTCTATTTCTTCTTGTTAATTCCATTGCATTTCTGATATCTTGGTTACCTCCACCGCAGCAGACGTTTCTGGGGAGAATATATTGTTGAAGAGTAGCACGTCAATATAATTCATGTTTCATCAACTGGACATAAAAAAATTAAAAAAAATCGTAAGAAAAACCTTTAATGACGCGTACTGTTTGTGAAAATATAACACAATTAGACTTGGAATCCATCGACATGCCAAGTTTTTGTTAACATTCTGTTGAATATGAAAATACCTCAATCATGGCGTGTCACTAAAGGAAACTTTGTTGTATGGAGGCCCCAGATAGAATGTTACATATCAATTAAACAAAGTTCGTAATCTGTTATAATGTTAGATTGGTGGGTACTTAATATTTTTTTATGAAAATCGCTTACATTATGCGCAGAAGGTCAACAAAGAATTTAATTAGTTAATTTCTGCATCAACTGGAGTCCGTAAAAGGTAAACTTAACGGAATTTTGCAAATTACTTTACCAAAATTTTACAAGAAGCTCAACAAATACATATATTTGTTTACTAGACTTACATTTGCTTTTATCATTGTCTCTTCCGCAAACAAGACGGCAATCAGTTAACTTTGTAGCTAACCTAATTAACTTTGTGCAGCAAACACAAACAACCTTAGGCAAGACGTAATAAAATATCCAGTGATTATAAATTCTGTGTGAGGCACTTGGCAATACGTTATTGCCACGTAAGGTCGCGAAATGCGCCTATTTAGCAGGCATTTCCTAGATATATTTCATAGAAGAAGCATCAATATTAATATGGCCTGAGAAACTTAAAAAATTATAGAAATTTTGCCATAAGTGTAGTGTTACAATGAATCTGAGAGAGTGCTGTGGTTTGGAAAGGGAGAATTATATTAAACCATATCTTCATTGTAAAGGAAGCCTCAGAAGTTCGGACTTCGTTCAACTTAAACATAGCTACGTAAGGCAAGTTTTTTTTTTAAGTTTTAAATTAACTTTTTTCTTCTTAACTTATATATATTTTAGTAAAACGAATTGTTTTAACACAAAACAATGTGTTTTAAGAAAAGTTTTTTGTTGGTAGATAACATGGTTTTCTGTAAAAGGACTTATGTTTATATTGTGATCTTAAATATACACTTGTGGACACCAATCAAAGAACACTTTGGAGTTGATAGCAACGTTTATTTAGTTTGTTTATCTAGTTCTTTAAAGTGTAATCTCAAGCACAAAATTATTATTTTTCTGTTAATCGTTGATGAATCATGACACACTATAAATTAGCAGCAACAGACTCTGCTAATGAGGTACAGTTACATGCTCATCAATGTCTTAAGTGCTTGCATACTGCGTTGATGTAATACACTAGTGCGAATTTGTTTTATCGTAGTGCATTATAACAATAATGAAGAAATAATTAACGTACGTAAGATCACTGCTTGTGATAGCTTCTACCCCACGTCGTAGTACAGGAAGTTACGCAACCAGTTTTATCTGGGCTGTGTGACACGCCTTGGTGAGTAGAAGACACAACATAATAAACAAAGTCAACTAGCGTGTCTTAGCCACGTTCGTCTAGACACATGCTTCTAAGACGTTGTCTTCGTATTCTCGGGAAATACGTGTAGGTGAGCTCATTCCTCTGCTCACTTCCTGACATCGCTTCCACCAAGTTTCGTTCAAACTTGAGTGAGGAGTAACACGAAGGACACTGATGCATATAAAGAAAAGGTGATTTATAACAAAAATTGCTAATTTTCTTGTAACATTTCAACCACACACACGTCAAATGCTACTTAAATTATTACACGTTTTTTCCGTGTGACAATTTTCTTTCCTTTGCTGGGCTGGCCCAATGCAATTTCTACCACTCTGACGTTGAAAGTTTATGATTGACTTGTAAACCGATAAGCTTTTTAAAAAAATACATATACTAAATTTAGACTTACAGAAAGTGGACGTGTTTTAAAGAAAATCTGGGCCCACAAGGTTTCCGCGACACACGTCTTTCTTTAGCCAAGAACCGTTGGCCATGCCACACCATAGTACGGCTCCTTGCGAAGGGTAAGCTTAGGTCACGCTGTTGTTTATGAGTATTGCATATATAAAAATTGTTCGTTTTATAGCTCACGATTACTTCAATTCTATTAAATTTTAATGAGATTGCATGTCGTCGATGAAAACACCCGAGTCAACTGAATTGGAAAAAAAAAATATTTCTCCTCATAGCAAAACAATACTTACAAATAAGTAAAGTTCATAAATATGCCTTTAAATTAGCCAGACCGTATTTTTCTGACGAAAAGTGCTCTGCATTTTCGAAGATGCAGATCTACAGACGCAGAGGAAAGCTCATAGGTAAGACTATAGTCTATTCACGGTTTTCTTTCACCTTTTGAATCAAAACCTTAGAAAAATCACCCAGCGTATAACGTGTATGGCTGTTTCCTAAATATACCATGTATCACAAGCATGTTGTACTTGTGTTAACATAAAGGTATCTTATTTTTGGTTTACTTTATTTACCTATACTCTATCAATAAATTGTAATATTTCATTTGTAATAACCAAAAATAAAACCGTAGATAAAATATGTTTGTTGGTAATATCTATAGTAAGAAATAGTTCTTATGCAGAATATCGTTAAGCTGAGTGCTCATGAATGCGATGTAATTTTCTAGATATGGTATAGCTTTGTTTGTATAAGACGGAGGAATAGTGCGGAAGTATAACTTATGCAGGGCTTCAGAAAAACTTATATGTTATCGTGGATGGGTTATACCACATTTTCGGCAGTCGTGAGAGTGTGGAAATTGTGAGACGTAATTTCTCCAGTACACTTATTTGGATATTATCCATTTATTCAAGAAAAAAATTTGGTTCTACCAAGCTGATAACAAACTACCGAAGTTAGAAATGCGAACTGTGATACAAATAAACAATACAATAATTTATTCAAAATTCAACATGATTTTTTTTGTACTAGGTAGTAACACAAATTGAATTTATTCCAGCAGAACACCAAAGTAAAAAAATAATAGAATACTGAATTTGAAAATATTAATGTAATGGTTTTATAGCATGCTCTTTATTTATAAGTATAATTTTCATATTTTCGTAAGTAGAACAATTATTTACAATACAATCACGCTTGCGAAATATTACGTAACTTGCATATAATTATTACATTAACTTACATTGGAATATTATGCAGATATTCTTTATCTTAAAGTTCACCGTAGTCAGAGCTTAATATGATTTAATTGTGTATTTCAAAAGTAGGTATGCCTTATTAAATTGGCGTAAATAAAGCAACACACATAATGTTAATTGGTAATTTGACATTGTTTAATGATTGTGGAGAATGGAGTCGTTCGTACAAATTACACAGGCCCAAAAATAATATTTTGTGAAAACGTTTTAAATAAATGCAGCTGAATCTTGTGTATTTTAAGGTGCTGAAACCGAACCTGGCATCAGTTTTTTGTATCACCCACATTTCTTTCACAATTTGCATTTGTATTTTAAAATGCCATGTATGCAATTATATTTTTAAAAAAATTCAGTACATACATTTTAAGTGTTCATTTTTTGGTATTTCCTTTCTCCCTTCTCTTTGAAACTTCTTATGTAGCTTTTTCTCCGATGTGATTCATCTTGTTGTTCTCGGTAAAGTGACCAGCAGTAATCATCCATCATGCTGACATTTCACCATCCCTGGTAACGTTTCTCCATCGCTTTCATTTCCTGGTGAAATTGCTCTTCCTGCTCTTCACTCACATCACCCAAGTTGTCAAGGAAAAAGTCAAGATGGTTGTGTAAGAAGTGTACTTTAAGGCTCATCAGGCATCTCAGCTTTTTGAACTTGTCTATCATATTAGCTACTATAAGCTCATAGTTTGGGTCTTTTACATTACCCAAAAACTTGGTGACAACTTGCTTAAATGATATCCAAGCCTCCTTTTCCTTTGTTGTCATTTTTGTTTCAAAGTTGGAATCGAACATCATTTTACGAACGTCCGGCCCAACGAAAACCCCTTCTTTCAGTTTGACTTCTGATAAATGAGGAAAATTTTCACATAAATACTTAAACATTCACCATCTTTAGGCAAGGCTTTTACAAATTTTTTCATTAAACATAATTTAATGTGAAGAGTTGGTAGAAGTAATTTTTTTGGATCTATTAAAGTTTTATGCAAAATGTTCTTCTTTCCAGTTTTTAAGGTTTTCCTTGCAGGCCAATATTTTGTGGACCAGTATCGATCCTTTGCTCTGCTGTCCCACTCACAAATAAAACTTGGAAATTTAGTAAATCCCTTTTGTTGGAATAGGAGCATGCAAACAACTTTCAAATCTCCACACATCATCTAATCGTGAGCAGGATAGTTAATTTCCTTTAAAATAATGTCTAGATTTTCGTAACTTTCCTTCATATGGCCTAAATGAGCCATAGAGTGTGAAGCATAAGTATAACCATTGAATAAAAGAACAGCTTTTACGCTAATTTTGGATGAGTCTATAAAAAGCCTCCATTCTTCATTGTTGTACTCAATTCCAAATTCATTCATTAGAACACCAATATCATGGCGGTACACCAAATCCTATTCTTGCTCAAAAAACTTAGCGAACTGTTGATCTCTTGTTCTATATTGATAAATAGATTCTCCAGGTGCCAACAAATGCTTTTCTTTTAGCCTAGAGCCAAGCTATTCAGCTTTCTCTTTAGTCAACCCCAAAAGTCTTACCAAATCATTTAACTCATCCTGTGTTATCAACTGAGGTTCTAAATTGTCTGGAGAACATGGGAACTAATCATCATCCGGTTCACCTTCATCAGATTCAGTTTCACTGGACTAATGAAGTAAAACGTCATCAATAGCCTGTGGTGGCTGACCGTGAAAACACCAGTTTGAGCCATTTTCACTATCACAAAAACATGCTTTACAGAGCAATGGAAGAAGTGGAAAACGTATACAGACGTGTAACGTTTGTTAAATGCTATTCGTAAGAAGACCTCACTAACAAACCTTGGACAGTTTTGAAATAAAATATTTTCTGCTGGAGCTCTGCACACCGTTCGGTAGCCTACCCAGGTGGGCCACCTTAAGACTTGTTTGAAAAATGCGTCCTATTTTACTTATGGAATTCGAAAACAAGTCAATATAATGACACATGTCAACGATAAAAAAAACCTTTTTCCATGATTTTGCCGGATTCTTATGTTTAGGTGTACTGAGTCCGAAGATGATAATAAAAAAGTCATAACACCCACCATTTTCTCACATTTGAATAAACGAAATGTGAGAAATTAGTTTTTTTATCTAATATCTGTGCATTTTATATACTTTATTTATATATTTTTATATACATTTATATACATTTTTATATACTCGATATACATTATTAATATACTAAACCATACAGTAAACCTAAATGAAATTAGGTTGGCTGTGGTGGTAAGAGGGTTTATTTTCTTTCAGTCAACACAACCTCACTTTTAATTTTTTTGCCCATGTGCTCTTAGTATGGCTAACTGTAGTTGTAAAAACTTTCCTAACAGATTTTGTTATAAATGTGGTGAGTTTGTTATTAAAAAACATCGAAGAAACATTACAGAGTTGGGTAAAAAAGTGAACTTGGTATATTTTGGAATAAAACTAAGTGATCAAGAAACACCTTGGGCTCCACACAAGGTATGCTATGATTGTGTTGAAGAACTTAGAAAACGATTAAAAAAAATACAGCTTTTAATTTGCATTACCAATTTTACAAGAAGCTCGACAAAAGCGAAAAAAAAGTTACATATATGGAGAGAACCAAAAAATATACTAGTGGTATTTAAACAGATCAAAAACAAATTTTGACATAAATGTTGTCTTTTTATCATAAAATTTATCAGTATTAATATAGAATATCAACTTAGAGCATGTATTGTATTTTACAAAGAAAATTAAAATCGTCATTACTAGTAATGTCAAAATTTACTTCTCAATTCTTCAATATGATAATATATCTGCGACGTCTTTATGTCATGAAAGTTACACATATAATACAGTATTCCATTCCTAAACATTGAAAAATATATTGTTTTATTCTAGGAGCACGTAATATGTGTTGTTGCAAGGAACAAAATTGCAAATTCTGTAGAAATAAAAAATTAGTCTGAAATCTTTTTTTTTAGTCATACTCTATAGTTTACAAAGATTAATACCTACTAGAGGCCTTCTGTGAGTTAAAACATTACATTTTCATTTCATTGATGATTTGTGATTTGTTGGAACTTTTGAGTAAAGTGAAGTATGTTATGTACGTGTTTCTGTTAGCTGCAGGGTGCAGTGTTGAACGCTGGTTACCTGTAAATACTGTTATCTCTGGCTCGCGAGCTGCGGTAAACCATAGTGCTGACGGCTGTGAGTGCGGTGCTGAGGTTGTTGCGCGTGACGTTAAGACAGCTCTTCTCGTGGGCGTTGCTTGCGCTGACCTCCGGAGGAACTTTACATGAGGGGGGGTTTGTTGTGACATCGCTGCTGGTTGCCGTTGACATGGAAAGTGTGGTACCGTTTATCTGAAACTTGCAAGGAAGCGTATTAACAGAATACCTTCACAGTTTGTCAAAACATCTTATACAACACTTTTGTTTTTAATAAATAACAGGGCCCTAATAGTTTGTGCAGATTATGGTAATATATAATAAAATTGTGAATTTTATTATGGTATTATTATATTTATGGTTGTATTATATTTCTGGGTGTGTCTGACTTTCGAAGTCTAAGTATTTTAACGTGAGTTAATGCTCATTTATTTATAAAAGGTTTTGGTCAATTGTTCTCTCGGGCTGTATATGAATACTAACTTATGTTACAACTTTATAGTTACGTTACTGTTTTTGATCCAGTTCTTTGATAATGCCTACAAATGAGGACGGTTATGGTAGTACATATTTTCGAACAAATTTTTTTCTCTGAAAATAAGTTATTGTAGTCAGCTGTCTGCACGGATAAAGCTCCTAATTATTAAAATTTTAATAACTACGTTGGATACCAACACACAGCATAAGTAGAATATAATGACCGTGATAGTTAAAAAGTAAAGATTGTGATGAAGATGAGAAGAATGTATAGCATGTTATCAAAGCCGAGGGACATCAACACATAGTGTAGGTAGAACATAATGACACTGATTATGAAAATAGAAGATAGTAGAGAGGAAAATAACATATAAATAATTATGTACGTAATAATAAGACTTCTACTTTCACACAAAGGGGTAGCATATAGGGATTGGGGAAATCTGCACTCCTTGACTTACACCAGTAAGGTCAAAAGCGAAAGTACGCTCGTGGTATACTTTCAAAGTACTATGTAGTAGAGAAAAGACCCACAGCAAAAATCAAACGCATCCAGATTGCGCCCCTACTTCCTGAACTCTTTCAAGGCCAGTGGAGCACAGAAAACAGGCCTCTCTGGTCAGGTCACCACTCCGCCATAGACCCAAAGATTGCTCCGCGTCTATCGCGAAACGAAATGTTTGACATGAGTAAGTAGTCCTGACAATTGGGTTGATGTGGGTAAACCGTGAACAGACAGTCACAGTCGAAGTGGGTGTTTCTCGGGCACTATTCCCATTTTGTTAAATACCCTTGACATTGCACACACAATTATTCCTTCTCACATCAGGTTTAGCAGTCTGAATATCCACTTCAGGACTGGCGTGCATTTCAGCACATCCGAAAGCCCCAGGTAATGGGCTTAGTTCGTGAATCACAGAACTGGTTAGTTCCGACGGGATTCTTTCTCCCCGTGTCCTTATGGCACTGGTTTGTGAGAAGTACGTAAACATATTGGGCGTATGATCAACTTAAAACTAGAACAATAAACTTTAATTTTGAAGTGGATGTAGGGGAATAAAACTGCATGGCGCGGGCTAGCACGCTGTTTCGCAATACTGCGGCACCCAAGATTCGGGAAAGTGCTGATGCTGTAATGTGTTTTCTCGGCACTTTGCAACTGGGTCGTATCGCCTGGCCTGTAGCCGTGACGTCTCGTCCTTCCATATGCTATCTAATAACGTGATACTGGCTTCATGCCAGAATACTAAAATCTCGTAGTTATCTGTCATTCCTTATTTCCATGCATGTTATGAAAAGTATCTGAAATATACAGTATGTAGACTAAAAGGAAAATATCACAAAAATATATAAATGTATTTTTTTATGTGCACAGCAATATCTAACTACTTGCAATATGGTGTGCTGCGTGGAATTTATTAAATTATCTCTTCAGTTGGAAGATAATTTAATGAAAATGCTTATGTGATTATGAATTACTATCACAGTAATAGTTGCATTTCAAATAACTACATCAAGCGCACACAGGTATTTTATATCTTAATTTAAATTTATAGAAGGGTATTGCTGAGGTAAACTGTTTACAAGTATATATAAGCCATCAGGGACTTGCCGTTCACACTGAAATTCTTAAATTTTAATACAGTTGGTTATTTAGTTTTAAAATAATTGCTCTCTATGTTTAGATATTGGACTGTAAAAATTAAATTATTATTTAAACGTAATAGATTTTCAGAGTAGATATTATGACATTATTTTAATTATACTGCTACTTAAAAGATAAAAGTTTTAATGTCAAAAGTGGACATGGCTAAAATTTTGCTATTATTAATATAGAAATGAGTGTCGGTGGGTGAGGAATTTATTGAAATGGGGGTGGGTGGTAGAGAATCTGATGTAATGCAGCGAAACGGTAGGGAGAAACCAACCCTCCACTATTGTAACGAATTAGATTTTATTCCATTAATACTTGAAATGTGCTATGGGCGTAGCTAAATAATGAGTCATGATTAGGTAGATCACAGCAGTATAATAATAGGTTTATTGAACACAAACATGATACCATAACTATTTACATGACTATTGATCGGGGGATCTTAAATGGAGTACCAAGATGCTAATGAATTATATTAAAATTTATTACCTCATGCCATTACTATCACAATCTAATTGGAAAGTCCCACCTTGTTCATGTTTCCAGAGGCTAAATCTAGGAGGTGGTTATTGACAGCCGGACACACCAATCTTCCGTGGTCTTCTCGTTTCAGTAGCCTGATGACAAAATACGCCGCTCTCGGTGTTACACTGGCCTATATTTGGCGAGTTGTTTAATAATTTCGGTCTTGTTCACTGGCCGGTGGAGGGGATTTCTGCAACTGTCTTTCGCAAGGTGTTGTTGCAATCACGCTCGTGTCCTGGTTCCATGTTTGAAGGTGTTATCAGGCAGGCCGTTCAGCTAAGGCCTGATCACATCATAACAAACGGGACTCGATTACAAATAAAAAGTTAAAAATTTTATTTCAATGAAGGTACTAACTGGTGCGGTTCTGGAGAAACTAGTTTAATACCTACCTAAAATTCCAATGATTCGTTCGGATTTGCCTTTTAATTTTAAAAGAGTAAATTTTCCAATAAGAGTTAGTTTTGGTAAGACCATAAATAAGGCACAGGGTAAAACACATAATGTAACTGAAGTGGATTTGAATGGAGCATGTTTTTCACACGGACAACTATACGTAGCCCTTTTGCGTGCCACGTCAAACAGAAATCTCTTTTGTGCTGATGGTCGGAGGCAAAAAGATTAATGTTGTATACAAAGAAATTTTCTAAACCACTATTATATAATATTGTTATATAAGAGATGTATGAATGTGGATATAGAGAAGGGGTTAGGTATGTCAGGATCGTGGTCAATGGAGGTCCATAATCTCTGCCTACCCCTTTGGGAGACAGGCGTCACGTGTATTTATGTACGTTATATAAGAGAGTAATTTACTAATTTAGAATCATATAATATTTTTATTGTCTTTTCCCAATTTATTTATTAGTTTATCGCTGTAAAAACTAAATTGTTCTTGAGCGAAGCTGGGACGGGTCGTTAGTAAGTGACATTAAGTTCACGTGTAAAGAACGCAAATTAAACCTTTATGAACGGAAAATTTATTTCCAAAGAAAGGGATTTTATACAATCGATATGGATTTATACCTTGTACCTTTAGAGTAAATTACTAATCTTTAATAGGGAATAAATTAGCATCGTTCGTAGATTGTAATGACTCACACAGGAGATTATGATGTAAATAATTATAATTCAATTTCGTATTTCTTCCGGGACGTTGTATAGAAATCTTCATCCTTTGATACTGGAGTCCTTTACAGTAGCAGTTACACAAGTACACTTACAATAGTCACTGTTTGGCAACTTTTGGTATAATATCACGTTTTTCACTGTGATATTATGTAAATCTTAAGAGTAATTAACGTAAGTGAGACCATGGTTTATTTATGCCAGTAAACAAAAAATTCATATGTAGAAAATGTGTTTATACCCTTGGTGGTCTCTTATTGAAGCCCTTAATTTGTAACAGTTTCTTGCACATATTCTAATTACATCTACAAAACGCAAGATAATATAAAAAAATTTTCATGCAAGCATATATAATTCAGTAAATGTGTAAAAAAAGTTTCAGTACAGATTTTTGACTACATAAATGTTCCTTTGCTCGTTCACAAAAGTATTAGTTAAAAATATTCCCCCTGTTATTTGCAAATTTTTTTCTCTAAATACAGTAACATTAACTACATCTATGTTAATGTAAATGGTTTGTTAAGTGCCTCCAGAGGGAACGTTAAACTCAGAAGTAGTAGTGAGTAAGAATTGCCAAATTTTTTCTTTTTGTAATAACAGTGTGTGGAACTTTGAGGAAACACGCAGGACAGACATACAACAATTTTACATAGCGTTTCTGAAATTTGTAGTTAAACATTTGGGTGGCTTCTCTTCTCATATAATGTAAAGAAAGACAACATAAACATCTGCCCTTTAAGGGCTAATCACACCAATGGAAGAGAAAGAACGGAAAATATTAAAAGTTATATTTTATTGGTATTTAGCGATGTTAAAAAATTGGGTCAAACCATTATGATATACGATTAACAAATTTAGTTACATTTTAATACCTAGCAACAGGAAAAATATTACATCTAAACAGTTTAGAAACACAACCACAATATTCAGTTTATTATGGCATAATTTGTAAGTGCCTCTAGTTGCCAAACGAAATGTTTCTCTACTCACGATCTTTCAGCTTTTCTTCTCATTGCGGGGTTAGCAACTAGCCTTTTTAGTTTTTGCGCATTTTAAACACTGTTCAGTTTGCAAACATTGTAGGTAGGTAACATAATATTCGTCAAAGCATGTTACATAGTTGTTGTGCAACTACCATCTAAATCATATGCTAATTGTTTTGGACTCATGTAACTATAAAAAACTATGTCAATTTTAAAATATGGATTTATAGAAAGTAATAATTGATACAACTTAAATGAGATTTATTACGTTTTAATGTGGTAGGCACGTTTTACTAAACCTAACTTAACAAAGCCAAAGTAAACTGAGGCTCTTATACATACCTCTGCCAGAAGTGACTTACCCCAAACATTATTTTTAGGTGATACCTTGCGTCGCTATACACTGAAAGCTTCTGAATAAATCCCCGAACTTTCATTACTGAGACGAAATTTTGATTTTTAAACATTTTAATGTACAAATGCTTTTGCGTGGTTTTTCAACACTAGCTTGTAAATCTCCCTCTGAGTATCTGTAAAATGCGTGTCGTCTCGCACGATATTTCAAAATGCCAGTAAAATTTAGTTATTTAAATAACTAGGAACTTATGTAGGAAAAAGGCAACAATAATAACACGTAAACACAAGCGAAAAGTAAAAAAGATTCATTTACTTGATCGTAGATATTTTTTGCCATTGTTTTGTAGAAAAATTGAAATTTCGGCACATGCATTTGGTTTAGTTATTTTTGTGACCTGAGCGGAAAATTTTGATTAGGATGGGAAACCACCGAAAATTCTTCATCAAAAGAATATTCAACTGGTAGATATGTAATTTCAATTTTAGTTTTTGGTTTACTCTCAGATCTTCTATGCCCGTGGCAATTATGTGGACGATCATAGTAATTAATTTTACTGATTACTGGTAATTGACAGGTTCACAACAGAAGTGATGATGTTTCGTTGTGAAGTTGGGGTAGTACTTTTTGGGAGGCTAATCACAAAATGAATCATTACTCATGTGTTTATATTCGGTAAACCATTGCCCCTTTGTGGAATAGCAAGGCCACCGT
>NQII01012134.1:0-10982 GCA_002778355.1 Clitarchus hookeri
CCGATATTCACGGTACACTCGTGAAATAGTCGTACGCGAACATCCAAATGTTATCGCTACCTCGGAGATGCTATGCCCCATCTCTCGTGTGCCAACTATAACACCACGCTCAAAATCACTTAAATCTTGACAACCTTCTATTGTAGCAGCAGTAATCGATCTAGCTGCCGACCGCATCGCGTTACTCTGATTGGTTCCATACCTATTTTTTTTGCATACGCACGCATATACCAGTTTTTTTGGCTCTTCAGTGTACTATGGTTGCCACTTCAGTAAGCCAGCATTCACGACGAGTATTCAGAGAGGGCAAATTCCCACCATAAGAGTGAAAAGCAAAATTATTTTATATTTGCATTTTTATGCGCAAGGAAGGCACACCATGAAAGATAACATTGACGTATTGAAATATTCATCGATGCTTAATTAATACGAACTTCTGTATGGGAACATAAATTATGGACTGTGGACACAATAGCAACGCGCATTTTGTGCTATGAACTGCATGATACGTGTTATTTGTAACGGTAAGCAAGTTGAAAACGTTACAGATGTGTCAGTGCAAGTCGTGGAAACGGAGCATTTTGTGGCTAGTAATAACTACAGGGAAGAAATTTATGACGCCATAAAACAAGCTCCCTCACTTCAAAGCCAACCGTCAGTAAGGTACTTACCCTTGCTAATAAGCACATTTCAGTGCACTGGCACTGACGTAACAGCTATCCACTATGAAGCACTTGTGATATACACCGTGGAATGCCATTTTCAGCTTCTAGCAACGTGGAGCCAGATATTTTGCTTATTAATAAGTACCCTTCAGTACCATAAATAACAATAACAGCTCATGGTAAAAGAGAAGATTAACCACATGTTTCACTTTCGCAACTTCCAACAGAGACAAACGGCAGTTTATTACGTTCAGACCATTCATTGTAACCTCGACGTCAAGCAGTCCCCATGTTTGAAACATTTCCAGTATCTGAAAGTCTCCAAACACTATTAAAAAATAAACGATCTTCAGAAATAAATATTTTATTCTTAGCAGTTACGTAGTATTATGGATAGTATATCTGCACACACACAAACACACACACACATATGTATATATGCAACTTTATATAGGGCTGTTAAAAAATTAGAAGATTCGGAACTACAATTTAGCCTAAGGAAAAAACAACGAGGAGTAAAAAAAAAAAACTGTTCCTTTGAAGGTAGAAAATGAGTAGAGCCTAATAATAAGCACACATTTACGGTTAGTACATATTTGGGGAAATATATTCTTATACAAAAATTATAGTAATACTTTATAATACATTTTATTTCGTCAAATGTTTGAATTTTTGTATTTCTTTGTTTCTGGAGAACATTTATACATCAAAAGGTGTTAAACATGTTTTTATCAAATGTGACCACATCCTTTAACATCGGTTTTGCATGCTAGTTGACAGATTTTGTCTAGAAAAAGTTTTGTGAGAAAGTTTCATGCACTCGTACTTTATCTGAAAAGTGATATGTTTCTTACCATAAAAATTAGGTTTTGGAAAGTATTTATTCGTTAAATCTCAGCACATCAGGCACGCTAGTTTCAGGGTAGTCTTCTGTCATGTGCTCTTACGGAAAATTGTAAATGCTTGTGAAATAACAAATAATAATATTTATACTCATTCGTGTAAGAGGCGACGGGTATAAGGACTATCTAAAATTCCAGAGTATCCATACGCGGGTAAGGAGACAATGGATCTAATTTACTGTCAAATAATATCAAAACAATATTAATTAATAATTAATGTATGTAAGTTAGTTTTTGTTATAAGAAATCATGTCTGATAGGTGACAAAAGCCATATTTATGAACTTTTCAGTGGCTCAGCGTTTCTTCGCGAATAACTAAAAATAACAGTACTACCTGGAGCTGTTTCCCCACGTAGAAGACCGAGAGGCGCAGGAGCGATAAAGGCAACACTGCTTTGCGTGTCAAGTGAGCCATCGCCACTAATGGCAAGGCTATGAACTGACGTGCAGTGTTGTCTTCGCACTGCATGTCCCTTGTAATGACGCAATATTCTTAATTTTTCGGGACATGGTTGTAAAATTCTTCGTGTGTATGAAGCTTTGGAAAGCTTCGTAATATTTTTATTGGGTTTGAAGTTTAAAGCCGTGGTGGCTCGTTTCCAGTGTTTGTTTATCCGGCAGACATGTGTTTTGTAGGTTATCGGGTGGATGTCTGCTGTTTACGTTTTATCAGGACGACGGTTACAGTTTTCGTTTCGAACTTTGGAGTTTTTGTGAAGCGTAAGCATTAATTAGATATTTTCAGGCAACATCAACAAGTTTTAGTTCCTCCGGTGCAGTTTGTTGTACGAGAGGTTAGTTTATCTGGATGTTGGCATCGTCGAAAAGTTTTAGTTCCTACGATGCAGTTTCCTGCCGCGTAGTGTTGATAACGTTGTATAGAGCGTGCGTGGCCAGGCGCTTATCTCAGGAGAGGGGGGGGGGGGGACAGGCAGCACAAAAAGAGGCGTCTGTATGTCGCCCTGGGAGCAGTCTTATTCAAGTCAGTCGTCGGAAGAAGGTACTTCGGGGCAGTTGCCCGTTAGGGCAGGTCAGAACAGTAGTCGTCGTAGTACAATGATAGTCTAGATCGCGTCGTGTATGCGAATAACCCCCACATCGGCCACTAGACTTTATTATTTTATTNAGCGCGACGCTAAACCCCACATCGGACACTAAACTTTGTAAATTATATTATCTGCCTGTGTGGGAGGTAGCCGCATTTCAAGTTTCTTCGAGTCAGTTTTTTTAAGAACATAATTAAGTAAACAACTGTGGCTCCGTTCTGAACATTTATATTTATCTGTGAGAGGTTCGTACTCTGCATACTGGAACTTCGTATGTGAACTGTGTCGCTAAATGATAAATAAACGTATATATAACCAAATACTCTGGAACTTCTTCTTTCTTAATTAATCGGTGTCCATTCACTGAGTCTCGTGTTTCTACCTTGAGCTAAGCCGTGGCAACATTACAACCTATGGGACTTTCAGCGGTGACGCTATGATTTCGTCGATGGAAATTCTGTAGGAAGGTTCAAAGAAGGAAACTTGAATAGTTTTGTTTGTATCTAACTCGCATATTATGAAATACAATGCTTTGGAAAAGCCGTTTTCAACCCTTTTAGAGTATTATGAAATGATGTTTCTAATGTACATGACGTCTTGAAAACACTCAACAGCCCTCTTCTGAAGCGTGTGTTATTTTCGTTGATCGGCACATTAGACGCACGTTTAATTGTTTCGCAGACAAATTTGAATTACTAACACTCTGTAAGGCAGTTCAAATGCTAGGAAGGTGTGAGCCTTAATTTATGTCTATAGGATGTTCGCGGTTAATAAAGCACTTATGAAAACCATGCTTAAGGTCTACTTTGTAGGGAATTTTGTATCTTTGGTCGTGTGTCAACCTATCACTTTAACCGTGTGTGTATCATATGTTACTGAGAAATGTTTGGGATCATTGAACATTTCGGTACAATTCTCACTATTACTCTTATGTGCATAATAAATAAAGTACATATGTGAAATAAACTTGGTGTTCTTAATGTTAAGTTCTAAACTTTTAATACGACATGAATATATGGAGATACTTTCCCCACATTTCTACCAAGTTTAAAAGGCGTATGCCATTCAGCGTAGGTTAAAATAAATGCCTTTAGGGACAAAGATTTTTCGTATGTACATTAAAAAAAATTGAATTTAACTGCAAACGAACTGCAGACATATACCTTGAAAAACCATCGTGAATCGGTTTTATGCCCTGAAAGATAACAATAGCCTGTAGTGGCAGCCTGGCTAGCGTACCAACCTTCCAACAATGTTCGATGGCTGGAGGGGTGTCTTCCAATTCTCGCTTGTGAGAAATGTGGTGGACGTTGCCATTGGCCAGCGGTGTTTTTCTCAGTAGTACTAACTGAAAATTAATGTGGTAACTACTCTAGGAAATTTTCCTACATTTTTTTTAGTAGCTCACAGAACGCTGTTCATGGCAACTTGGACACAATTCAAACCAATGTATGTGAAAAATGCAACACCACGAAAGAACTATCAGAATTGAAGGAAATTTATTACACATATTACTAATGGTATCAAAAGCAAGCTATTACCGTTTCAGATAAATGCAAAACATTACTCTCAAAAGACAGTAGGATGTTTTAAAGACTGCAAAAGCGGCGATATGGTCATGGCATCGAATCGAACAGGCATTTGATATGCTCGCGGGGAATCGCCTGCAAGGTTGCTGCTATCCGAGTTCACAGTTCATCTGTATTTGCTGCTGGATGAGAATACCTGGCTCCTGCCGGGTGACCGTATCCCAGGCATGTTATATGAGGGGAAATATTGGTCCAACATGCAGCCCAGATAGGACGCGCCATCTGCCTTGCTTCGAAGACGGTCTGGACATTTCTGGCAACGTGAAATGGGGAATACAGCTCCAGGGGTACGGCTTCAGCCTCCATAACTTCCCTGATATCGCAGATTTCGTTTGAGAGCGCTCACATTTGGTAGCCACCGAGGTCGGTCCCCAGACCATAACGGCCATCGTTCGTGCAATACGATGCTGGACGATGCATTCTGGAGGAAGCATTCTGGAAGACGGAGACTCACGTTGATATCCTCGAATGCTCTTGCAGCCATCATTAAAATCCAAGTCGATGCGGGACTCGTATGGAGACACGAGGAGTTGTCGCTCTACCAGCGGGTGTGTTCCTGGGTCTATTATGGCCTGAGGTGTCGGTTATTCAGGCCTAAGGGAACACTGAGCAGGGGAAAGAATACACGTAGTCCTCTGCGAACCGTGGAAGCAGAAAATGCGCAGATCGGCTGCAGCGTTCCGACGTTCTGCTAGCACTCGAAACGAAGCTGAACGGCCCATCACTGCCATGAGGATGAGGTGTCTGTCATCCCGCGGTACCGTAACATTTCCTGGCCCGTTTGTTGGCTTTCGACTCGTCATGTACTCTTCGGTGCACTGCTGTAACGCTCGCATTACTGTCGTGGCGCCGTGCCCCGTATGAGAAGCAAATTTAACGGTATGACAATCCCACCCTCTCACAAGCAATTACGTTCGACTCCGTTCGAAGTCCGTGACGTGCAAAAAGGCACCCTTTAGAGAAAAGAGTAAAGAGATTTGGGTGGCTCTTAACATCGGTGGCCTTTAAGGTGGATGAGGCATACTGACGCCAACGGGGTCGTTTACAGCTTACTAATGACAAACAGCTGTATTTGTCTGAATATTAAACAATCTTTATACGCTTCACGTCATTTCAAAGGAGCGTCTAGGCAAGCACAAAGATATTCAAATTCCTATAATTTGCATATTATACCCGACTTCCAATTTTCTGTCAGTTTCGTTTCATTAGCATGTTTCGTCTTGCTGTAAAATTTTTCATACACATGAGTGCAAGCACGATAGTTACTTGGGTAGTATTCGACAAAAATGGTTAACTGTTATTTATTTGTAGAAATATATTTATAAGTGATTCAGAGTGAATCTGTTTATTGTGCACAGTAATATATACTTTATATTTTTTTAATACAATTTGATATAGTTATAACACTGGTCATATTGAATTGTGCTTTTATGTGTGTCGATGACAAGCAAAATGGTTGTTATACTCGCGTTTTATAGATTCACTGTTTTAGTTCTATAATTTTGATTTTATTACTGTTTTCCAAAATTCGATTTATTGTTTAGCAGTGTTATTTACAGCTACAACTATATTGTGTGCTAAAAATTTAACGGACAGTCCTTTGCGCCCATCGAACTTGCCCAGGAGTCATTAGATTAACGAAGGCACAAAAGGCTTGAACACCTCACACGTGTTTGCTGTCATAATCAGTTAACAAAGATGGCCGTGTGAGTTTGAAATGTGTGTAACTGTAGGGACCCATATATCCAGGAAATCCGCCAGAGAGATTTCTCGGCAGTTAAACTTTACTCTGTCCGCAATTGGCGATGTTATTGTTAAGTGGAAACGCCATGGAAGTACTGTCGCAGTCCACCACACTGGTGGACCCAAGAAGCTAACTACTTGAGACCGGCAAACTCTGAAGTGTGTCGTCAAAACTCATCAGAGAGCCTTGTCAGGTAGGCACTGCAGGGGACTTACATCATCACAGTTAAGTACAGAAACAGTTGATATGTCTCTTACTTCGGTAGGAGGTAGTACTTAGCGTTCATATTTGTGCCACTGACATGAATACACTGACCACACACCCCCAATCCCGACGTGATTTGGAGTGATGCATACAACACCGTCATTGTCCTACGGAGCAGTGGAAGAACTTATGGAACGGAGAGTCCCAGTACGTGGTCTTGTACTCAGATGTTCTTGTGTGAAGCTGCTTGATTCCTGGCTAACTGTATCCACCCGAGTGTGCTCTGTCAACAGTTGAACCTTGTGGCGGAAGTGGAGTGGTCTAGGGTTGTTTGTCTCTGCTTGTTTGGGTTTGGGCAATTAGTTTAAGTTGGTGGACTGATGACCTCTGCCTCATAGCAGGACATTTTTGGACAATAGAATGATTCACTTACTGTGGATACTCTTTGAATACACCTTCCCTCTAGCAGCACGATAGTCCTTCTGTGCGTAAAGCTAAGCCGAATAAGCTGTGATTTAAAGTCATTAATGGAGGGCCTATTCCACTGTCCTGTGCGAAGCCTCCACTTGAACTCAATAGAACACTTTCAGGATAGGCTGGAATGACGTTTATAGCCTGACTCACTAAAACAATAAATAAATATCAACTTTTCACAATGATACAGGAAGAATAGGAGGAAATTCCGCCAACTGTGTACCAGAACTTAGTGGAGAACCCACTCGAAATTATTAACGCTCTAATAACGGAAAAGGGAGGTCAGAAAACTCGTTCATTAAATGGCTGTTACACTTGGGATCTACAGTAAAAGCCGCACAACGGCGTTTTGCATCGTAGTGTGTTAGTTGGTGTGTTTCGCAATCATAAAAATTAGCTTTATATTGTTGCTCGCGCACAGACATCTTATTTTTATTATACCAATAAGAACAGCATCTTTATAAACCGACACGAGATATCATTTTTATTTTTAGTTATATAACTTGAAAGTCTTAATGTTTGGTTTATTGAAGGACGTAAAATAATGCTGTTTAATATTATGCCTTTTCAAAAGTGGTATTTGCTGGTTGAGCTGAAATAAGTACATATTAGTTAGTTATATTTTATTATTTTCAATGGCTTCTTTTATTGTACGTTATTTTAGGTCTACTTCTGCCAAATATAGCCTATTAAGTAGGGTCTTAAATTTGATGCTGTTTCTTAATGCGAGAATGTATCCTTCAAAATTTATGCAAACTGTTAATACACAGCCTAACTCTGTACCTTTTAAAGGTGGTGAAAACATCACCACCTCGTGAAAGTGCGAGTGAAATAAGGCGAAACAAATACGAGTGTGACTATGGTATATATTGCTAGCTCGTAGCGCAGTTTATATACGAGTTTTACCACTAACTCCACTCTCAAATTTACCGCCTTCTCTGCATTCATACTCATTAACATAAAGTTCTCTAAGCTGACACAAGAGGCAATAAAACTTCAGTGTTAATTGCGAGACTAAAAGAAAGTTGCAAACCTTTTGTACGTAACGAATTAATACTACCCGTGCTGTCAAGTATTGAGTGCAACTGGTTTCCAGAAAAATTCGCCACAACTTTTTGAAGGCTGCAAATCAGATCATTAAAAAAATTCTGTTTTGTCTATGTTTGTTGTACAGTATTAAAAATAACAGCTTATTTTCCGATTATTTTGTTGAACAAAGTCACATTTGTGATGTTAAATTCTATCTTAGAGGTAAAGGTGTACCTACATGAAAGGAGCGTCGCATCTCATTATAAAACTCAGTTCTGAAATATTATTTTCATTTAAAGAGTTTTAAATTTGCAATGAACTGACTAAATAAGAAAGATTAAATTACAAGTCTCTCTGCAATTATGTCTTTAAAAAAACTTTAAATAATCTTCAAACTTACAACAGTATCAGCAACAGTGATTTACAAAATAATACCAAACAAAATCTACAGATATTAACTTTGATACATGAATATTTACTAAAATATTTGCCAAGTTCGGAAAGCCTACACATTTTGTTGTGTATACTTTAATAACTTCCCAATAATATGAAACTCGTGGAAATAGAATGTAACTTATTGCTGGAATCACGCAGGCGAAACAGTTTTTATTAATGTGTGACTGAAATAAGACTTCTTAATCATGCTTTGTATAATGGATAAGGCGTAAAAGAGTTTTATAAATTAACCGGATAACAGCATGGTAGTTGCGTGAAAAATTTACGATTTCTTAAGAGACAATTAAAGAAACNAATGGATAAGGCGTAAAAGAGTTTTATAAATTAACCGGATAACAGCATGGTAGTTGCGTGAAAAATTTACGATTTCTTAAGAGACAATTAAAGAAACATGCGCGTGCCCTTATTACGCATAAACACAAAGCCACGATATACTCGTATGATATAAGCATTTGCACTTAAGTCACTTGTCTCGTTCAGATTGTTTCTGAAAGTTAGCTATGAGGTCGATCTCAAAGGTGTATTATATTTACACCTGCTGTTTTCACCGCAGTGTTCAACCGTACTGTGCTGCTCCATTATCGGGGTCGTTGAGGCGGCTTTGAACTACGAGGAAATGGAAAAGCCATAAACGCGAGTGTCGTTCAAGATGTAAATTTAAGTCATTTATGTTCGAAAGCCGCCCATGTTAGCCCCTCCTTCGTGAAAACAGGGGTCCAAATGGAAATGTATTACGTAGCAGATATTTATTGTGTCGTGCAGCGCTCGCCCTGACAACAATAACTACTTAAGTTTTGTTCCTTCTGAAGAAGTCGTTACCGAAGGCACNTGTCGTGCAGCGCTCGCCCTGACAACAATAACTACTTAAGTTTTGTTCCTTCTGAAGAAGTCGTTACCGAAGGCACGACACGAAATGAGCTTACAAAGTTGACAAAGTGACGAAATACAGTGTGGCGGGCTAAACGAGAGTACTTGAGGAAACACAGCCTCGGTTCAAGACAGGACGACTGTCCTCTTCATAATTCTGGACACCCATGAGGCAGTTTTGAAAAGCAGGCGGCTACAAGCATCGGAGAAACTATGCATTAACTGCTCAACATGGCAGCCAAGACGGATATATTTTCAGCACCAGCTCGCGTAATTTCAGCATCATGCAGAAGTTCGACTTAACAATTATACGACTTCAAAATTTTTGGAGTGTATGTTAGTTTTCAACAGAAAGAATATTAAATTTATATGAAGATATTTTTAGTACTTACATTTAGTTGATTTGTTTTACAATGATATCTGAATATTACAGGAGACGATGTGGAAGGCAATGCTGTTTTTGTTTTCCGATGTGCCTTTTCTCCAATTGCTGTTTTCAAAATATGTTTTTATGTGTTACACAGAGACGTTTTCTTATCTATAATTTCCTTCATTTCTGACTCTACAATAAAATATTGAATACTTACTTATACTGTAATCTCAGTGTGATTACCATTTTTACTTCTTCGCTATCAACTTACACTTTTTAGAGTCTTCCTATCAGATCTCATTATACATCTTGTTTGTAGAAATGTTCTGTGCAAATTTGGATAAATTATGTGCTGCATAACAAGGTGCGTGAATCGTAAAATCCTTCGAATGGTAAACCGATAAAAGCCCCGAATGCCACTGTGCATTTATTCTATAGCCAGAACAAGGCCTTGAAATTACCTGTGTGGTGAAAGCGAAGAACGTTTATATTAGAGAGGTTTAAATTTGCACAAACACATAAATACAATTTTACATATATTGTATTTCGAAGGCAATACCTTTCGTAACATAATTATAAACGTGGAATCTGAAAGACAAGTACTGCGATTTATGCCACAATTCGTATGATGCAGTTCCCGTTCCACAATGAACTTATGATTTGTACCCAAATAAAGCATTCTAGGAGGAATATTTGGTACCTAAAAATTACGTACTAGTTAATGAAATCCTGTCATGAAAACTAAATTGAAAGCAATATTTCCTGGTAGATGTATGCGTATTCATACTTACCTCCCTTGCCACACAGAGAATCAATTTCATCACGATATTGTCGACTACGTAAATTTAAGCTTCAAAATAAATTAACACTGTCACAAACGTTGTGGGCGTGATTCATGAAAGAGATGCTGTGTGTTGGTCGATGGCGTTAACGATCCTCCTACGACGTGATTCGTACCTATAACTCAGCTGATTGCTAGACAACGCTTTGACGGACGATACACGGCCGGTTGTGTTAATTGTAATGGAATGTGTCTGTGTGTGTGTGCGTGTGTGTAATCTCAAACAGTACGTGAACAGGCAATGTCCGAGTCGATCTGCAGTGCGTGTCACAGCAATTTCGGAACTGCGAGGTTCATTATGATGCTACATGGTAAAACGCATTCTCGCCAAGCATTCGATTGACTTTATCGAATTTGTGAGCTGTCATAAGCTCACATTTATTTTCACTTACAAACCAAAATTGTTCGAAATTGGTTTAGGAAAATTTTTTTTAATATGCTTCATAACTACTGCATTGTATCTGTCTACAAGATATAATAAAATAATGATTTATAAAACAAGTGTGAAATATCTCAAAAATTCTTTAACGAAAAAAAAATTAGAAGAACAATAACAAGAGCACATAAAACTGCATGATTTCAGGAATTAAATGGCACTTGTACGATTATTAAAGTATAGTCGATCTATTGACAATAATAAAACAATACGCCCTAATTGTTTTATTAATTGAAACTATTTAAATACTTAATCTATTGGCAGGGGTGAGCTTGAAAGGTGCATAATGCAGGCCTTCACAGGCATTTAATTACTTGGAAAGGGAACGAAAACCGACGGTGGGTGTATCATCCCAGGC
>NQII01012135.1:0-24876 GCA_002778355.1 Clitarchus hookeri
AGTCTCTTCTCCTACCCAATTAAACAGATAACGCAAAATTTTCGTAATACGTTATATTATGAATAACACCGATCGAACCATTATGAATAGAAGCACCGTTGAAAATCATAAAACCAACATAAACACTGTAACAAATTGTAAACATTTATTACGCTTTAAGAAAAAATGTCAGCTGGAAAAAAAATGTAAACAATGAAAAACAAAGCATTTGGCAATTAAAAAATTAGACGTCACACGGTATTGTTTTTGTTTACGTGTAGCGGAAGGATTGTTTATCGGAACTTGAAAGTATAACTAGAGCAGGGCTTCTGCAAAGTGTAGAGCAAGTGTCAATGGAGAATATACGATATTTTCCTTGTAGAAAATGTATTCCCTGGATTCGTTAATTTTCATGTCATTATGATATGGTCATTATGGTCTAGATTGTCATGGTGCTGATGTGCTTTGATAATTGTGTTAATGGCTGCAAGGGCGCGACGTGTTTACAGTTCGTATCTGAATGTAAGAACAGTAGGACGCAATGCATGCCATTGTCGCCTCTACTGGGTTGTGTACAAGTACGTGCGTGGCTGGTGACGTGACTTCAGGGGCTCGTCTTGGAAACTCGACACCTCCCCTCAACGGCGGTGTGTTCGCTCCGTGAGTAACGTGACTAGGGGTGATATTCCACTAACCCGGGACTCTCACGGTCGCATGGACACTGCCTCCCTGGGCTCCGCCCTCTTACCCCGTCGCCACATTCAAAGTCCCGTTAATGTCTTTACCGCAATGCGTTGTAAACATTGAACTCACTCTGCTATACTCTGTCTCATATAATTTGGCCAGATTCTGACAGGTCTGCGAAAGTAGCGCCACTTTTTACATCTGACTACGTATCCTTCCACCATCAGCTGATTGGCCACGTGGCAACGATGTTGTTTATTTTCATGCTGTCATTATCAGCTGATCCCCCTGTCAATGTACAGTTCGTGGGACGTTTTAAGCAAACTTTCTACTCAGAAATAGTTAGCTGCGATTGCAGTAATAGTAAAGTGTACATAAGTCATTAATGAGTAAATTGTTATATTAAAGGGCAAATATATAAATAATAAATTAAAAATTTTGTAACTACAAAAAAATGTATTGAAATCACAAATCAGTAAAGTTATGTTATATGAACAAAATTAACTAATTATAAATTTATCAACTACCATAAAGTATGCGCATGCAGGCTAAAGAAACCACTATCAGTAAGTTGTCGATATCCCATTCTCTTAGTAATATGAACTTTATAAAAACCATTTTTCACTGCGTGGGTGGGGGAACTTGCTTACTGCTATAAACCAAAGATAATACATAGTAAAGCCATTTTAAGAAGTTTTAAAAATAATAATGCTACTGATTTTTGCTTACTAAATAGGAGAGTTTCTTAAAGGTTAAAATTGGATACTAGTAATACACGACGTTTTATTGTATTTTGGAACTTCCAGAATGCTCACACAGTGAAATTGATATGTAATGAATCTTCACTCACCTGTACTTACTTTGCATTTGAAGCACAACAGGAAAATACCACAAATATCCTTCAGAATCACTGCAATTGGCACACATTCTGTCGAATATGCGACTGTGAGACTTCTGGTTCTCTCACCAGCAATTAACTTCTTGGTAGAAAGCAATGTAAATTCTACGATATACTCCATTTTAAGTGAACATGTAGGCACCTCATACATGCAGTTTAAAAATGGGGAAATATAACAGAGAATATAGTGCAACATATTCTCTTCAAACCAACACCAACCCAAGTGAAATGTAATTTAATTCACATAAAATAACTTTAACCGAACCTAACAATACAGTAAAATATTGCATCATGTTAATATCATTACTTTAACTTTTTCACCATTGAATAACTACTTGATTTTGAAATTGCTAAGTTTACATAAGCAATAATTATTAAATTAATTAATTTTAAATTTCACTAAAATATTTAAAAATAATACACGCCTTGACAAAATTAACACTGTCAAAATATGAAGAAAATATTTAGTCATAAAAAACCCTAGCTNAAAAAACACTAGCTCATTCATGTCTGGAAAAATTAGATGCCTACTTTGTAGACATAAGTCTCTTTTGTCACAATACCTCCAAGGTTGAACAGACTTGCCTACTTGTAATGAGTGTGTACTTATGTTTTTTAAGTGCTATGGTATATTTGTGCTTCTGTGATAAAAGCATGTATTTATCCTTTATGATTTATGCTTTTATTGAAACTACTGCACGTTAAAATGTCAGTAAACAACTTTGTTGCCCAATATGCATCTACTAGCCATCAAAAATCAACACCTCTTACACGAAAAGCAAACAAAAGATGTCAAATTAAAAGAAAAACAGTTTTAACTCTGGACGCAATACTCTTGTAATTTTACAAGATAAATTTGTCAGAAAATGTTATGTAATTGATTTTCAGTGGTAAATGACAGCTATCATTCTCAGTGTTGGCGAGGGTGAAGTAAGATGAGATGGAGCAGTGGTGGAATGCGAAACTATGAGTATCCTTAGTAAACCCAGTGGCTATGCTGATAAGGCTTCCAGATGCTAACGTCCAAATTGACCTTGCAGACCTGCCGGGCTTATCATTAACCATTGCTGAAAATGCAGCAGGTGTTAATTATAAGAAATTTACCTTTTTAAATAAATTTATATAAAAGGACAGGAATTCAAGTACTAACAGTCTAGTACTTGTCAAAAGGTACGCACGCAAAGAAGGACCACACATTTTTCACACGGTTGTGCAATCGCAACATTTTGCTGGCTTAGCCTGTTTCATCCGGCAAAAAGTTATAGGACAACACATCTCTGTTTTTTTGGCTCCTGCTACAGGCCAGAATATATATGCTGGGAATTAGCCACATCAATCTATAACTAAATCCAGAGAGCCCCGGGGCCTCAACATAAGATAATCACAGCTTCAAACCACACTCATCAGCTGTACCGGTAAATTTTAGTTTTCAAAACGTGTACAATTATAGTACCCGAACACTTTTAATATTAAAATAAATCAGTGCCGCATCAATCGACTGCAACCACGTAATTAACGGCGTGAGTGTGGGTTATTAATAGCAGCGGCACGTGACCGGAAGCAACTTTTCAATATTTGACTTTGAACTGGTGGCTACACGGTTAAGGGGCAACCCAATTAAGCCAACCCCGGTAAATCNACCTACATCTTTGGTTTAGATTAGGCATGGAAATATTATACACAAGTAAATAATAAATGAACCAACCATCAGCACACGTAGTGTTGTCTGTGGTGAACCCAAGCTATTTGCAAATGTAGTACTTACANAATAAATGAACCAACCATCAGCACACGTAGTGTTGTCTGTGGTGAACCCAAGCTATTTGCAAATGTAGTACTTACAGGAGACCATACGAGCCACTGATGCAGTTACACAACGTCAGTAATCAATTGTGAATAAAAATACTACTTGTTTACAAATATGAATTTTGAAGCACATGTTGAAAGGATAATCAATTGTTTATCATTAATTTTAAGTACAACCCCATTTCAGGCCACATAATGGTACTGAAGCTGCAAAAACAAACAATTCCAGATTATCTACAACTAATGTAATACTAATGCACTTAATTTAAGAAGCCCATCATCTGGCGGGATCGCAGGCGTTAACTCAAATTTCAAAAAGCGTAAATTTGTACTAATTATGTCGTGTACTAATTGAGGAGGGAGGGGGAATTGAAAAACTGCACCTAGTGAAGAAAACACCATATTTAACAGACTTACACTCATTAAAATGTCAATTGCCGCACTAGACCATAACTAAGTTAAAATGTTATGGTACCAGTGAAATAAAACTGAAAAATCAGTACCACTTCAGCAAGAAGTAATGGGTGCTTTCAACACAGTTTCAATAACGAAAAACCTCTCTTAGTTGCCCTTTCGCACAATCAATCATATTAATACTGTTAAATTTTGGTATTTTGTAACACCTGCACAGAAAATAAGCAACAATCATCATTGCAGGGTGCACAATACCTAATAAATGCAAAGAATGTTGTAGTCTTGGAATCAAACTTTTATGAGCTCTTTTCACAGCTCAATGAGGCAGACAACATGGAACCATTAACTACTGATGAATATTGTCGCTGTTATCAGATGACTGGTTGCCTCATTAACAGTTCACTTTTGCAAACCCAATAGTTCCTCATAAATTATCACAACTGGAAAAATTAAAATGTCATGTTTATTGCAACAAGTCAAAAACACAAACAAGGACAAGAAACAATGTTAAGCCAAAGTGATTACAAAAATTTCAATTAGGCAATTTCAAGAAAATAGTTAACAACTACAAATCAATTCCACACATTATTTGGTACTAATGTCATATAATGTTACATGCCCTAAGGTTATTTAAATTAATTTTTTTTTACTTTCACAAAAACCACCGAAATTTAAGGCACATTAGAGCAATGAGAACTATTGCATAATAAAACACAAACAACTAACATCACAGTAGTAATCAAGTGTTTGTAGGGACGTACAGTAAAACAACTCATAAATGTCACAAAACATTATTTGCAGTTACAATAAAACGTTATGCTGGTGAAATGTTATTCATTTCAGGTGAATGGTGATGCTGTTCCCTCTTCTTTTAACTGAAGACAAGTCAGTGTACAAAATAGGTTTTGGCTGGAAATGTAAACAAAGGTAGAATATAATAAATATAGTGGAACCGAAAATAAGCAAATGTGCCAAGAAGATATGTTTTGCATACATTTAAATATCAACTGTCATGCTATTTTCCAGGAACCACACTCTCCACTGGTTTTTACGAAGCCCTGCTCTCCGTGTATCTGGAGTAAATTGAAATATTTTTTGTTGAGAAAGCATATGCTGCAACTGATTTCCCCAGGCACATGATGTTGCTATTAGCTGGTATTACACTGGTAGCAATGGAGATTATACGTAAGGCTTTAAGTGGCAGTTATAACAACTTGGACTACATATGTTCATCTTGCCAATGTATTGGTGGGGTAAGTGTACTTTTAAGGAATGGTGCAGGAGCTAAAATGAAGGCTATCACAAGAGTATGGGAAAGTCACATAGGGCTCTTCCTTTGAAGGCTGAAGTTGTGGCGATGACGATATTAATTATTTCCTTTCAGAAAGAGAGTATATATTGGTGTTGATTAATGAGCTGGCAAAATATTGAACACAAAAGATGCAGGCATGAATAAGACAAATTATTAATGGGGGTTCAAAAAAGTTAAGATGGTGGGGTAAAAAAGCAGAATGGGGAATAAATACACTCTTTGCTGTAGGTTGGTGTATGGGGTTACCGGTTTGTTGTAGTTTGTTTACGTTGTTAAAGCAAGACTTTTACATTGCTTATGAAGAAAAAAATATCACTACTGCAGGAAGACCACAGTTTCTGGAAAATGAAATAAAAAAGTTTGTGCAGGAATGTATTTGTGATATGCAAGGCTCTGAGTCTGCTTGACAATATAAATTGGGAAGGAGTCGCCCATGGCCTGTTAGAAGGAATCATCCCTGCATTTACCTGGAGTGATTTTGGGAAACTACGTAAAACAGAAATGAGGATGGCTGGACCGGGGATCGAACCAGAGCCGTATTGAATGTAAGATTTAACCTCTATGCACCTGGCTCTGTTCTATTTATAGTCATTGTGAGGTTATGGTTGCTTACATATACAAACTGTATTTTTGGTTCACCCAGTGGTAGTTATATTATTTAAGAATTTGATGTGGGAAGATTCAGGCGGTGTCGGTGTGATGCAAATGTTTTGGGAGGATGAAAACTAAAATAAGGTAAGTGTTTCTGGCCAATGGAAAGGGGGCTGGAGTGTGTGAATATTTTGCAGTTAGGCTTTTCCTAGTAACTATAGGATATTTTAAGTGACATGTTCTAGGTTGACTACCTTAATTTCGTGTAAAATTTGCATGCATTTGTTCAACAGAGATCACGTCTGATACAACTTTTTACGATTGTCAGGACCAACACAGTGACTGTTACAAATTGAGAAGAAAGGTCCTATAATTAACATTATTAAACATTTGGTAAAAAAGAAGTATGGAAAACAAAAAACACTATGACCATGCAAGGAATACAAACCTGGTCCACCTTAATCAAAAACTACAAGATGCTGTTTAAACACACTATGGTGAAAGTGGCACTGCCAGTGGATCATCACTATCGTCCAAAACATTTCCTCCCACTTCAATAATGATGGGCTGCACATTCACACGGCCATCATGTTGCAACTCTCTTTCACAGTCCTCTGCTATTATCCCCTCAGAGTGAGACGTGTACTTCTGCCACCTGAAAGTAAATATGTACATAATGTGTGATCACTGATATTGTTTGGAAAAAAAATATTTTGTACAGAGGTTTACAGAGACAAATAATTTCTTGTACCCAACAAAAACATTACAAACGTGCATCAGCGTGCAAAACTGTGTGGGTTCCTGTGTGTGCGCATGCACGTGTGTGTGGGTGTGTTGGCAAGTACCAGCCTGCAAGTACATTGCTTCTTTACGAGAAACAACTCAGTTACCTGATAAGGTCACCTGGCCTTGACTGTGTCACAAATCACAAGGCATGAGAAAAATATGGAGTGAATGTGCAATATCAGATTATGTAGGCAGTAAAACACTTCTTGTCTAGAAATTTATTGCAAAAGCTGTTCCAAGATCAACACTCTACTCTGGAAGTGAGATTGCTGAGTATCAAATGACTACATATAACTTGTGTCGCCATGCAAGCAGTACATTTTGCTGCCTGTTTGCCTCACCGCATTTTCCCTTTAATTTATTGTGTTCCCTTCAAATTCCTCATATAAACATACTAATTACTGGCCAAATTCAACGATCGCCAATTGTTGGTTTTTCCTATTATGTAAATTAAAATCAGATAGTACATACGCCGAAATAGAGCATGCATCAATTGTTTTTTAACACGTGAATGCAAAACAACGCAGATAGTCTACAGCCGGTACTATTGATAGTATTGATATTATATATATACATATATATATATATATATATATATGTATATATACATGACAGAAATTCAACTACTCATAATGGAGTACTTAACAGGCACATACACACAAAGGACGACACATTTTCCACCACGCGGTTGATACGTTGTGTGTGTGCCTGTTGACAAGTACTTCAATGTGATTGTACTTGAATTCCTGTCCTTATATATATATTTCGTAGTCTAGCAGCCTACTCACAACCTTATCAATAGTATTGTTTACATCACGCAGCATTATTTGGTGTTTTATTGACTACGGTTATTCTTACATGCTCACTGCACTGTAGGTGGACGACAATGAGAACAAATTACACAATCAAATACACTAGAAACTAGTGTATTTGACACAATCTGTAACACTGTATCGAGCAATCTGTGGCGATCTTATTGTAAACCGAATTTGGTGTAAGGTTATGGATGCAGTATTTTAACGGCGTGATTATTATAGGAACCTATCCGTTGTGAGTTCAGTTAGTATCGTAAGGGTTTCCAAACTCTGGCAATTGTATCCAATGGATTGAGCACGGACAATAATTTTAAAATCAATATTAATTAAATTTTGCTCAATTTCAATGATAATTTGTTGTTAATGACATTTTCTAACTGCTTATTCAAGCAAATATAAATTTACAGGTTATGAATGTTATTTCTCAGGTCAAAATAAAAGCCCACATTCACTGTTTTTCCGCATGCTTCGTATCTCTCTGTTGGTCCAGTGAAAAACGTATATTCAAGAATCCACTCTAATAGAGTTGAGAAATAAGAAAAGCAGTAAATTCACCTTGTCAAAATAGATAATAGCATTGAGCGTAATTTTCCAGCAAGAATAGGCGTTTCGAGCAATAGTTGATTGTGATCTATAAAAGTATTTATGCAGTGTTATGAGATGTGCGATTTAACTCATTTGTACAGTTTCAGAATTATTGCACATCCCAAACAGTATAGACTGCACGAGGCATTGTAAGGAACACGAGCTGAACTAAAAGTCTCCATTCCTGCCTTTCTGTGCCTTCTACATAACTCAGTCGATGAAGTGAACACATTTGTGCACACATTCTCTGATTGGTTCTTTATATTTCACATCATGCATTTTTTCCATGTCAAAATAAGTATGTGCAGTTTTTGGAAATGGCATAATTGTATTCACTTATACGAAGCAGAAACGAAGCAGAATGTATTTTATGTAACAAAATATGCAAAATAACAAGTTATAAGTTAAACTATCCCTCCGATGTTAACCGAAAAATTATATTGAATCTGTTATAAACAGTGCATACTGCCACCTAGTTATGTTAAATACGTACTTAAATATTAGGCCAGTAAAAATGTAGCATCGGTTTTTTCTGGCAAATACTACCAAACCACTTTTAAAAAAAATACAATAACAACAGCAATTATGTAAGTGTAGCTTACTTTTCTGCGGTGACTTGAGAGAGAGCTTCCTTCCAGACAGATTTCACGGTCTCATCATCAAATTTCTTCCCCTTTCCTGTCCTACTGTGGAAGTACCTCTTGCAGTCACTCCACACTGACTCAATGGCGTTGTAGTGGCAGTGGTATGGAGGCAGCCTGATGCCTAGTTTCTTACACCAGAATATCAACTCTGTGTCTAGAAAAAGTAAGAGATATGCAGTTAATCCTCCCCCCCCCCACCATCTACAAATCACACATACAAATTCTACGCAATTATATTGTTAGTCTGACAGCACATGTTGCCAAGTAAACAGCTGAAGTTATGTGACCATTATTAAACTTGTCATGAAAACAGGTAAAAAAGAGTAGGCAGTGGAGAAATGTAACTCCATTGAGCATAGAGAGACAGATACTGCAAAGTTACACATACCGTGTGGCTGGTTTGCGCTGTTTGGCCAACTCTTACAAGTCTGGACGCGATTCTGTCGGGCAGTGTTGAGTTTCCATCTCTTTGAGCCATGATGTGAGCTGCAAGTTAGTCCATTTCGATGTTGGCAACTTCTCAGAATAAAAAATATGGAATTTGTTAATGAAAATAATAGTGGTTAACATAGCGACAAACGTTTAAACAAAAAAAAACCTTATAGTCCTTAGAATTTTGTTTCTGACATACATGCAGCACTTAAATAAAGAATAAAAAATTGTGCATAACTGAAAACTATATGATGTACAAGTAAAAAGAGGCGTACAACTGGGAAAAAGTCACCTGCACACTGTGGTAGGGGGCATTGTCGAGAAAAATTACACATGTTGAAGATGAGGAATCAGCTACTCCTGCAGCCACTTATCAAACTTCTCCCCGTTCATTGTTCCATGGTTGTCACCCAAGTTACTACCCGGAGCGAAGACAATACCAGCATCCTTTACAAATCCTTGCTCCGAGCCTGCCTCAAGGACAATGAACCTCTTCCCCTGGTCAAGGTTCCGACACCTGCAGGTGTATGTGGTACCATCCTGTCATGTCTTGGATGGAAAACCTGTGTATAAAAACAGAAAATAACATTGCATGATGTACATTACTCAATAACACTGAAACCACCATGCAACAAATTTGTCAGAATCTTGTCACATTGTTTACCGAGGTTAGGGATACCAATGCACTATGTGTTAATTTGCATGTTGTTTCAAAATTCAGCTAATTTAAAATGTAAGGGACTATGGCAATCCCAACAATTGGAAATACACCTTGTGTTACCCATCTTCTATAGGCTGTTGCAGTGTAACATGTAGCTACAACCCGAGGCACTCCAGCACATCGTTAGGAAGACTTCTTACAAAAGGCATGTACAGTAAACGTTGTATATATAATATAAAAACTCATATTAAAAAACACCATGTTATATCTCAGTATAATAATTAAACATTCGGAGTGGTATTAAACATTCATCGTGTACTAGCTTATTTTTACGTGAATGTTTAAGGTAAGTATATCGAAACTAGCTCATATCGACCAGCAATCGATCTTTGCAACTTATAGATGTCGCTCGCATATAAGACAAATTTAGTGCGCATGGTTTGCCTTAACTTCCTAATAGTGCAAGTTTGCAACCAAATTTAGATAATTTTCGCTATAAATACGTAGTGTTAATGTTACATAACGTATGGCGTACAAATTTTTTTTTTAGTTTATGTAACGATCTTTGAATTCTGTGAATAAGCGAAAGTAACACAACTTTCTCAACAATATTTGATTCGTCAAATAATAATTGCTTACGTAGAGTCGATACAAAGCTTCTCGCACGAAACCCGATTTCTATTTTAGTTGGAACAACACATGCAGACGTGATGGCAATTTTTTCCCGGAAATATCCTGAAAAAATTATTTCTCGCCCGACGAGAAAATTGTCATGAATTCACGAAATTTCCCCCGAAGTTCGGGATCCCGAACACGCCTAGTTTTCAGAATGTAACGAAACTTGCGGAAACAAAACTACCAAACCGTGACCGAACTGAAGCTACTAGAAACTAATATAACTAAATGGTAAATTTGAACACGGCCAGTACAGTTTTATTTTCTGATTATTTTCGCATCTCATATTTTCACGCACAAAATAATTTTCCATTAGTGATTCTGTTACTGATATTAATGAAGTAATTTTTAAACGGTTTTTGGGAGGTGATACGTTATGTATTTGTAGTAATTGGCTTCTATTGCTTCGATTCTTGGACTTCCGATAGTAGATTATATGATTCTTCAAGAATAGAGGGTATCGAGGAATCGAATGTGACATCACTAACATGTATTATATCTTTGCCATGTTTGTCGCTTTTAAATCTTTTTTTGCAAAAGTCCCATTTCCGTTACAGTTGCAGAAAAAGTTATTTTCATAAATTGTGCAATCAGTAAAATACCTGCTATGTTGGTTTTTCTTTGCTAGTGTATATAAGAGTGCTATTTGTACCCAGGTATTTTTTTGTAACTAAACCCCCCAAGATCATGCAAATCTCAAAAAACATATTGTGATATATTGGACTGCACCCATGTCTGTAAATTTCAAACCAACATAATTTCAAACAAATATATCAAACACAAAATCATCTCCTCAAGGCTGGGGCTTCAGTAATATTTCTCCGAAACCAACTGTCAGACTGCAAGTAAAGGAATCTCATCAAATGTAATCGAGGCCATAGTCTCCACTAAATGTGATTGCGGGGCTGGAGGTGGGATAACTTTCCATACCAAGTATACAGTCATTACATAAGGGTGTCTTTAAAATGTATGAAACTGCAATTTCCCGTAAGTCCTGTTTTGTTATGACCACAGCTGAGGTCCACAGACCATTGATAACAGTGGCATATATAGACTGGAGAGAGGACTGCTTCTCACATGGGCGGCTCCAGAGTAAGCTCGCTTACCAACCCGTATTCCTAGCACGTGAGGGCAGCACCAGTAATGTGGTGCACCAAGATATCCTTCACCAAAGGAAAATAGTCTCTACTTCGTGTTGTACATGCAGGCAACGTCACACGGACGAAGATAGTTAATATAAAAATTACTCAAGCACACAATGTACACTTAATTTAATGTTAAAAATGTGTTTTCGATTAAAAAGTCGTGAACAAATTTAACTTCAGCATTCACAGTTCGTAGACTAGCAGACAGAACTTTTTTTTCCAAGTTATGTGCTCAAATAAGGACCAGATTATTGAAGGCTTAAGTTTTGATTTTCTCATTGATTTTCATCTCTAAATTTAATAGTAATATTTGTATAAGTTTCAAGCATTGGAAGTATCTGTTTATAAGGCTGTGTGTTAGCGGAATTTGAAAAAATGTTTAGTGTACTTCGCTATAGTCACTTTGTACGTCTATTGTAGCAAAGTATTGCAGAAGTTGTTTAAGTTCTTCTGCCATAATCAATGCACAACTTACAATATCCCACTATTGCCACCCAAAAACGTACGTGAAAGATATGACTATGTCGCAAGTATGTATTGGTACCAAACGTAAATACCATTTGAGAAAAACCATGTCTCGTCCAAGTACACGAACATCCATCCTTCTTCCTTCAGATTTTGACATAGCCTCAGGAAATCCCTTCGCATTCCTGAGATTTTCGGATCTTCCAAAAGCACCTTCCGATTATCAGTCTTCTTCCAAGAGAATCCCATCCTGAGAAGCATTTGATGCAAAGAAGCCCTACTTCCCTGGAACCCGACATCGCCACTGCTCTTCAAGGCTTCCAGGATTGTATCCAGTGTCATATGTTCTCCTGGAAATTGTTTTCACACTATGCTTACACACACACACACTCCTGCGATTGACTGAACTGGGTGTGCACTGAAAACTGGAAAAGTATATGTCTCACGTGATTGCTAGAGACAGGATTACCTGGTTAGTCATGTTCAAACATAAGTAACTTGTCACCAGAATACATGTCGTTACAGAGCATAACATTTTTTAATAGTAAAATTCTAATTATTTCATTTACGAAAATTGTACAGCAATGTTTATTTTCAGTGACAGTCCGGATCTAAGTAATTTGAAAGCTTAAATATAAATATGAATTGTTTCAATAATGTTCTCTGACATGTATAGTTATTTTTAATGCTGTGCATTACAAGTTACTGAAGGTGCACAGCAAAACCTACAACTGGAACCAAAAATAATTCACTGCGTTTGGCGAATGCACAGAGTGCAGTAATTGTAATAGCCTATGGCAATAAATCTATTGCTGTACCACAAAAACATGGATTACAAACCTAAGTTGGTGCAAAAGAATAACGAATGTTTCTTACAATATTTGAGGTTAATTATACAGCCACCTTTGAGGTAATGTTTACTTTAAAAGAACTGTAAAAATACTTTTAGCAAGCCATCTTAACCCAACTAAATCCAACCCTTATTAAAAATTATTTCCAAATGAAAAACAGTGCGCGAGACAATGTTTATCTGTAGTAAATGATATGTAATGTTTGAAAAGTATATTTATTAAATCTGTTCAATTATAATTTATAACACTGTGGTGCACGTACGGTCCCAGACAAAACAGAACATCCTACGAGGAAACAAATATGTACTTACACAAGTTATTTTGAATGGGTAGTTATTCTTAATGTTGGTGTAAACAAGCACATCACTGAAAAATTATATGATGTAGGCCTACTGTAAGTCGTAAGGTCAGAGAAAACATTATACAATCATTTCACATACCTGCTTCACACATGCTGTATATGATACGACGAATAAGACCACATGTAAAATCGTCAACTTCTCAGACACCTTCCAGTCCTTTCTTTCCTCAGATCTTCCTCGGTGTCTCCAGATTTCCTGGATCCTTCTTGTAGAACCTGCCAAATGAATGAAAAGTTGCATTCTGGAAACATACAAATTGCTGTTATAGTTATGGTAGTTACAGATGAGACACCGCAGAGGTAATTATATACAATAGCGGCTTTTCCGAAAACCTAGAAAATAATATCTGCAAATTATGTATATGGTTATTACTAATCACTCATAATATGAACTTCATTGTGGCTGCACGTAATTTTCAGTATACCATGAATGTGGTGGTGAGGAAGGCTTTAAAGAGTTGAGTGGTGATGTGGTAAAACACGTAAAAAATATGAAAAATATATTTCTCTCAGGACAACTGAATCGTGTTAAATACGACAATGCTTCGATAAAGAAAACTTTTAATACACATAATGTTATTAAAAGGATATATTTTTTCTGACGCACAAAGTTTATATACAGGATAAAAAAGCAATCCAGCAGAGTCAAAATATAATTCATTCTGAAGAAGTTTTCAAGGCTTACCTTGTATATATTCACGAGAAGAATGTACTACGTAATGTACACTAGAGAGCCAAAAAAACTGGTATAGGCGTGCGTATGCAAATAACAGAGGTATGGAACCAATCAGAGTAACGCGATGCGGTCGGCAGCTAGATCGGTTACTGCTGCTACAATGGCAGGTTATCAAGATTCAAGTGAGTTTGAACGTGGTGTTATAGTCGGCGCACGAGAGATAGGACAAGGCATCTTCGAGGTAGCGATAAAATTTGGATGTTCGCGTACGACCATTTCACGAGTGTGCCGTGAATATCGGGAATCCGGTAAAACATCACATCTTCGACATCGCTGCGGCCGGAAAAAGATCGCGGAAGAACGGGACCAACGAAGACTGGCGAGAATCATTAAACGTGACAGACGTGCAACCCTTTCTCAAATTGGCGCAGATTGGATTTGTGGATTGCCCTGCAGGATTCATGGTGTGAACTGCCTCCTGCATACCTTCAGAAATTAGTCGAGTCCATGCCACGTCGTCTTGCGGCACTTCTGCGTGCTGAGGGGGGCGGGGTCTACACGATATTTAGCATGTGTACCAGTTTTTTTGGCTCTTCAGTGTATTAGTAGTAGAAAAATATAAATTTTTTATATCATACATAAAGACACCCGCAGTTGTTTACAAGCAGTCGATGTGTATCACCATGATGTTTTCATTGAGCAGTCATGCACCGAGACTGGAAACAAATGTGCATCAAGGTTGGTTTCCGTGACCGTTGTATACTAAGAGAGGGTGCAATTTAAGTGTACCGTGTGAATTTTACTGTGCGACAGCATGTGATCTACAAGTGTTGATTAGCGGTTTTCATTGCGATTCTTTCACTTTGAAGTGTTCAATCAAATAATTCTGCAATAGGGAGTTTTTTTGCAATTATGTTAATGTGAAATATTAAAAAATAATTATTGTGCGGAAATAAGAGTGTTTGTTGAGTTTCCATGAATCGAATAAACGCCAACGTGTCCTAGACATGTCGTAAAGGCCAAAAATCTCCAAGGATCTATATTCACCAATCACATGGGTAAATAACGTAATTCATACTCTAGTTTTTGCATGGAAAGTAAGTGTAGTTAATTGTGCTGTGTAGCGTTGCATGTGACATTAGGAAATTAAAAATCTTACGTACTGCTACAACTAGCCATGTAAAATGCAGAATATCCAACCAAATCAAACCAAACTTCTCGTTAGGTGAATCACAGTGGGTGGATAAACCGACGCGAGGTTATTTATTATACTTTTGCTAACAGACTATCTAGTGTTGGCACTACTCCCTCCCCCCACCGCCCCCTTAATATTATTGCGAAGTTAGGTTGAGTTAGGTTAGGTCTTCTTGCATGTGACGTGGTTAACACACCCGAATAACATGTAATTTATATAACTTTTACCCCACATTTCCCCTCTATCACATTTTGTATTACGTAATGCGACTATTGTGATGCCCCTAGTAAGTTTGTGCTCAGTATAATTAGTAATTATACTTTAACATGTCATTTAAGTCCCATACTTAAATGACATGGACTTATGTTTTAACGTGTTAACCTTTTCCCTAACCACTATTACATTTGGTAAAATGTTGTGGGAATATCGTAATGCCCCTAGTAAATTTGTGTTCTGTGTGATAAGTAATGTCGATATATACCATTTTCCGGGAATTTTTGTTTTGCTATTTTTGGTTTATGTTATATAAAGGCACACATTCGATTTGCTTACATGGTTTTTTAATTTGCAGTCATATGCTTATACACAAATACTAGAAACCTTAGGTTACCTTGAATAAGATGTGACCAGACTTTAAAGAGCATAATATTCTAGTTGCCTATTATAGAACTTTTCATTGTGTTGAAGAATCAACAATCACATTTTTAGTTTTCCATTAAATGTGCTAAGACTAATAAATGTTTTGATGTTATGGCCTACAATCACATGTCGTTAACATATAAAACAAGGCAAGACAACACATCAAAACAATAAATATCACACGACATTAACTTTGTACGTACCTACTGACAGTTCGAGCTGGGATACCCAGAATTTCTGCAGTCTTGTTGATGACTGAACACCTTTCCAGCTGGCCAGTGCGAATCATTTCATCCACTTGCTTCGCTGCACGAATATTATCTGACTGCCTCTGCCGGTTCGTAATGGGATTCCGTGGCAGGTTCATTTCCGGAGCACCTAGTTTAGGAAAACTAAAAGCTAGAAACTTAAAAGACACTATCCACTACAAAGCGTATACAGGAAAAGTACCACAATCAGGCAACGGAAACACTGTGCAGTTACAAAAAAGCAGGAATAAATTACAAAACAACCGAAAATACCTAGAAGCTCTATGGAGCTAAAAATGGCAAAAATTATATATATAGGTTAGCAATACAAAGAAAATATAAATTAAGACTACAGATTATGGTACAGTTATAAAGTTAATCTACTTAAAATGAGGTTATTCCACAATTAACGTACAAATAATAAACTTAGAAGAGTATGCAGAGATTTTATAACAAATCCAACGAGTAGGCCTTGATATGCACAAGATGTAAATAAACAATTAAAGTTAACCTACAGATAAAACTGTTTAATGCTTACAAAAAATGGAAGGCTAGTGAAGTTCAGATGAATAAACAGACGGGCCGAAATATTACGTTGGAATAATACTACAATTAAAAAAGCACTACAATATAAGTTAAGTCTATATTAGAATAATCTTAAATAAAGTATACAACTCTAAAACACTAAAAACAATAAGATATATAGCTAAAATCGCAAGATCGCAGAAAAAGTACGTGCAAAGGCACAATGGCGTCGCTGAGATCGAACGTTTCAGCAAGCCGTGTATGCGCACACCTTAGGACGTAAATGTAACATGTTTTTATATTTCGTAGATGTTCGGCATACACACTCAATACAGTTTATAAAAACAAAATAATTACTTTTAGTGAAAAAAAGTATACCACTTTATGTTTAAAATTTAGATAAATAATTTTATTGTTATGAACTATTTTCTTTCTTACGGTACAAACATTAAAATATAGACAACGAAGCTACCAATCAGGTGATTCAATGCTGTGGCAGTAATAGTAAAAGTTGTTTCACTGCAACGGAGTTGGTGGTTCTGAATTTCGCAGACCTTTCAGAATCTGGCCAACTTATATGAGATGAAGTACATCTGAAGGACGGGTCTGGGTGCAAGATGAGGAAGCGAAGCTCACTACACACCGCTTGTCGCTCCGGCCGCCCGCCAGGCTGTATATAAACTGTGTATACTCCATGTACCGTCAAATACACTACACTCTGTGCAACATAAATGGCAGTTTAAATATCGTGTACTGTACTTCATACAATAATGTACAATACTTTAAATCCTGCGCATGCAGTGCGTGATTTGTGTTTGCTTTTAAATGTATTACAGGTTCTGTGTTTTATCACGATTTCCGGAGACTATATTAATGGTAAAAATGTGTAAATTCGGTAGTCCGGGTTTTCTTTTTAATACAAACTCGCATATTCGTGTTTTCTCTGGTCCTAATTAACAAATAATTAGGCTACAAACAAGAAATCTTTCTTTAAATCTACTATAAAATTCACCAAACGAAGGGGCTGCTATTCTCTTTTACAACTACAGAAATTATTAATGTATTTAAGTTTTTGTTATATATTTTTTCAATCAATGCCTACATGACTCATGTAAATTCCTTTTAAATAATTATGTTTGCATGTCAGCTCGTAAGCAAGCGAATATGAACAGGCATTTAGGAAGGCGAATATAATTTGCGAACTCTTAGGGGACAGCGTCGTGAAATTCAGTTTGCAAGTATAAATTCTAGCTTCAAGGAAATATGTCTGTTCATTGTAGCCATATTACTTCTNGTCGTGAAATTCAGTTTGCAAGTATAAATTCTAGCTTCAAGGAAATATGTCTGTTCATTGTAGCCATATTACTTCTTAAAGGCATACGGTAAGTCAAATCGAAAATCTGTATTCATTATTCGATTGTATACATTTTTTCTTTAATGGAAAACATTTAAGTATTTTATGTTCATTGCCACCGAAATTGTACATAGCGTATAGCGGAACCATTCAAAAAATTCTCACACGNATTTAAGTATTTTATGTTCATTGCCACCGAAATTGTACATAGCGTATAGCGGAACCATTCAAAAAATTCTCACACGTTCATTTACGGTCTTATTTCTTAAAGTATAATTATTACACGATGTCGGAATTAGCAAATTATTCGCTGCTTCGCTTGTTTTGTTGGAATAATTATGGTATACATATTATTTAAATGTATGTGACCATTCCAAGCCCATCATATGAGTAACAAGTCCCTGCACAAATATGATATAATAATCATATGGATCAGCCAACAATTTTAAAAGCATAGTTGTCCATTGTTCAAGAACCAGTATGTCTTTGAGACTTGGAATGTACGAGGGCAGCTAGGGTGATCATCCTTCGTGCTCTCTGAGACATCATTCCTTCAGGAGTCAGTCGGCAGGAGTCAGTCGGCAGGAGTCAGTCGGCAGGTGTCAGTCGGCATAAGTCAGTTCGTGCTCTCTGAGACATCATTCCTTCAGGAGTCAGTCGGCAGGAGTCAGTCGGCAGGTGTCAGTTGGCATAAGTCAGTCGACATAAGTCAGTCGGCATAAGTCAGTCTTCAGGCGTCAGTCGGCAGGATTCAATTGGAGTATGATGTGGAACAGAGTGCAATGTTAAGGCAGCGCAGCATATCGCTGTCTGGTAAGCCGAATATGGTAGCATACTCTTCGAATTTAATGAGCAAGCTGAGTGGGTTTTCTCCGAGCTTTCCTTCAGACCTGGGCAAACTGCTTGGCCCAGAGTTTGCAGCGATGGTGTAGCAGGGTACTCATGGGAGCATTCTGTTGGTTGGTCAGTGTTGTTACTGTGTTTACAGCACCTACATCTAGTCTCGATGCGAAAGTAGGCGAGGTGGTAGTGGTGCTAGCTGGTTGCATTTTCTCTCTTACTGTAGCAATGGCAGCAGTCTGCACGTTTTGCCAACCTGCCCTACCTGGTCGATCTCTTAAGCTTTCTTAGCGAAGCGTTCTGTCAATAAGTTTGCTCGACACTGGCAGCTTTAACCACATTTTTAAACCTGTTCTGCATGTGGCGCTCGAACGAATCCAGCCGGTTTGTCACATGCTCGTGGACTTGTGAAGGGTCAGTTGCTGAGGCCGGCCTACTCTCTAGCAACCGTACTCGCTGTTCCACTGCGCTTACTTGCAGTGTACAGTGCTCCTTTGCTAGTTCGAGCTAGTCTCTGTTAGCGGCTTCCTCTCTGCGTACAGTATCTACCCCCTCCTGTACCTGCATCAATTAGGCAGTCAAGCTGCCTGCCATCTGCGTAATTTGCTGTTGAATTTGGCTGCCCTGTTCTTGTAATTTCTCAGCCAAAGGCATTCTGCACTCCGTCAATTGCGCCATATTCTCTGCTGCCTCGTTTTGTAAATTTTCCTCTAATTTCTCACCCAAATGCGCCCTACTTTCCGTTGCCTGCCTCCGATTTCTCAGCCTGGTTTTGCAACATTACAGACGTTTGTTGTAGAAACGCCTGCAGAACTGTTTCTTGGCTTGTGCCACCCGGATTAGCCAGGGTGTTTCATGTGCAGGTGCAGCGACTGGTGTCTGCGGTCACGTCTCCTTTGTGTTGGTAGCAATGACCACGCCTGTTACTTCAGCAGTTTCTTATGTTACTCTCAAATTTTATCATTGATAGGGATGGTACACCTGAGATTGCAGGAAGTGTGGTGTCTCCTAAACATAATATTTACGTCACTGGATAGAAGAAATAACCGACGTTTTCCTCTCGGGGCTCACTCGGTGCCCCAGTTAATGTGACGTAATGACGTAACGACGACTCGCTGACAGAGAACACTCACAGAACACAACAGTGCATAGCTCCAATGTGAGATGTGGCAGAACCCCGACAGAATGCAAAATAATGGTAGACTGGGAGATGAAGGGGTTCATTATACCTCTGTGAATATGAAAGTAACGTAACAACAGCTCTAGTTCATGTAACGGGTTTCATGGGTAGAGTTCCAAACCTAGCTGCGCAGTGAGGACTGTAGAAACTGAGTAGGAAACTAGCATGCCTGTTGAAAACCAGAACTACTGAGCCCTTAACTGCTTGATAACTCAGAGATAATGTGAGAACTGGAAATAACACTCACTGTAGTGACGCACGAAGGCAGTCTGACGAGTTGCTTTGCCCGGTCCAGTCCGGACTGTAAATACGACTTCACACACCTTTGACCTTACCGATGTGTCGTGAGGTGCAACATTTGTAAACCCAGCGACGCAGCAGTCCGGTAGCAAAAATACTTGTGGACAGAGCAAACACATACACAAACTGGAACACTAGGAGAAAACTTGCTGCCACTACTAATTAACAGTAATAGGTTTAAAATATATCTGGACGTTTAATTGTGCTGAGAATTATTTGACTTTTTCCAGAAAAACCAAATGCTTGAGCCAGACGGCATTACAAATGTCCAAATTATTTGTGGTTCCAAAAATATTGACAACCTACTTGAAATACTCTACTTGGGGCAGTGGCCTATGAAACACTAGTGCCCTCGTGATGGTTACGAATTAAAATACTCGAAATGTTCTAAAATCGCGCCAAAAAACTTCAACAGTCCTTCAAATATTATTACTTCGTTTGCAATTAGCTAGCAGCAGAGCAAGGATTTAGTTCAGGTTTGCCGTAATCAATGTCGGGAAAAGTGGCGTACGTGCGAAAAACAACGCGGTGTCGTTAAAGGTTCTAGAGGGTTTATTGACGGTGATGAGGAAAACTTTATTTGGAATATCTTAGCTGAAATCAGTGGTCAAAACGTAGAGTTTTAAGCTGTATAAGTTCCCGGCGACCAAGCACACCGACGGGGCATCTCTCCGGATGCGCAGCATCCCTACGTGACGTATTCCGTATAAGTAAGCACACGGCTTACGGTGCTAGCATACAGTTCAATGGCACTTAACGGACGTCTCACGAGTTCTAGCTAACCTCTCTGAAAGCTGCACAAAGGTAGGCTATAAAGGCTTGCTTCTTGCTTAAAACAGCTCGTGTTTTCGCCTTTATTAGACTGCTTGCACTTTCAGGGGTACGAACTCGTAATTCCTAAAGAAAAATCTAAATTGAATATCTAGTTCACAGTCCACCCGGGCTGGCTGCCTGACGTCACGTAAGCAGGTGTCCGTCTTTCTTCTCCAAAACTTTACTTAAGAACGTTATTTAAGAACTAGTTAATCACGAGGCTTACAATTTAAATTAATTCGTACTGCCACTTTAAAGTTCCCCCAATGATAAAAAAATGCAAAGTGTCATATGGCCTTGTAAGTAAATATACAGAATGTAAAAACAGAAAAAATGATAAATATGTGGCCAAATGTAAATACTGTTGCAAAAACCAAATAAAAAGTTTGTGGACTCTGTCTCAATACAAATAAATATCTCTTGCCACGAAATCAAAATAAATCATGTGGAAAATAATATTGAGCCTGTTACACATAAAAATTGCATGTTAATAATTAATAATTATTTTAATCTAAATTGAGTTTGTTACATTTGGTATTGCCTTTTATCTTGATATTTCATTATGCATGTATTCAGGAAATATTTTCCGCAACTTTCGGCGTGGCACAGTTCGATTGGAAACAAACGTTTATGATCCCAACAAGTTAAAACAACATTTCGTTTTTAATATCCGTGAAATGTCCTACACTAGTTCATAATTTATACCGAGACAGCAACATTGTTTATCCAGTTATCCCTTTACAAAGACGTATAAAAAAATGTATCTAATTTTAAAAAAAGTAATTCTTTTTCACCAGTGTAAGATTTGTATTTATATTCAGAACATATATCCTAGGCAACATTTCTGAATTACATCATAGAAAATACATCTTAAAAAGCGGTTTCCTCAGAACAGTTGCTCTTATTTTCTCAGAAAAGAATTGTAATACTGTTTCCTTATGCAAATTTATTAGAAAAAATAATAACTCTAAAACTAATGCCATTCTTAATAAAAATAACATAGTATCATAGTCACAGTTTGGATTTATTTAGGGTAAGTCTACAGATCAAGTAATATACAGCTTTGTTATTGAAATAATTACAGCACTTGACAACAATTTTCAAGTCAACGGTGTTTTTGCAGATCTCTCGAAAGCGTTTGACCGCGTATATAATGAATTACATTTTCATAAACTTGAATGCTAGGGAGTGAGAGGAATAGCGAACCAATTATTAAGATCATATTTATTTAATCGTAACCAGGTATCTTCCCTTTGACACTGTGTTAACAATCACAACTTATTTATCAGAGGTACTGACAGGCAGGAGTACCTCAGAGCTCCATTCATGGCCCACTCTTGTTTATTACGTTCATTCGCTATCTTCCGAAAGGAATAGGAGCTGGAAAATCTGTCTCGTTTGCAGACGTTACAATGTGCTTATTATAAATTAAGATAAGGTTGTTCTTGATCGAGAAACCATACAAGCAATTTTTAAATGTCAAGGTGCTTTACAAACAACTAATTGGTTCAAAAACCAGTAAATCTTCCGTTATGAAATATTCATTAAAAAGCTCAAATATGCACAGAGGTAGGGTATCACTCTGGAAAAAAATTGGAATTGGTGATAATAAGTTAAATATTGTGGAGAAAACCAAATTCTTGGGTATCATTATTGACAGTTCATTAAAATTCATTAAACTGGAATGGTCACACCGACTTAATATGCAGAAGACTAAGCTCACTGGGCTTCGCCTTACATGCACTAGGAAACATTGTGAACAAGCTGCTTGAAGTTTATGTTTTGCTAAAGTACAGTCTGTTTCGGGCTATGGAGTTATTTTTACGGTCTCTCATCAAAGTGGCTCTGTGCACTTGTAATAGAGAAAAAAATTATTAGGATTATAACTAACAGTAATTGGAGAAGTTCTTGTAGATAGATATTCAGAAAGATAAATATTTTAACACTGACATGCATTCATATTTTTACTACACTATAATAATTTCAGTAAAATATATTGTAACGTTGCGAATTTTCAGCGGTTATAATTACCATTAAACACTGATATTATAATCAGATATGATGAAATAGCACTTGCTTATGTGGTTAATTAATTTGATATAATTTCAAAATTCAGTTTTATTATAGGAGTTAAATAAAATACTGTATAATCTTTGGTTATTCTAATAGTTATTGACATATAGGTCATGTGTAAATATATTTCATTTATTTATAGACGATATTCAGTATTATAATTTGGTTTGTTATTCTTTATTTATCCCCTAGAGGGTAGAAAGCATTCAATGTTTACTAAACAAATGCACGAAACATCATATACTAGCTGTCTCGTGTCTCACCATCGCTGATTGGCGGAGAGATGTGGCGTGGTCAGACGACAGCCAATTAGAGTACAAGTGACGACATAAGCAAAGCAGAAGTAAAATCGAACAACATTTTTAGCATAAATAATACCACCAAGGCCACGGATAGTCGTGAGTTTGATATTAAGAAGTTTAAATGATTTAATTAGTAGTCTTAATTGCTGCAAGATATTTCTGTAATAGAAAAAATACGATTGATATAAATTAATTTTGTTACTGTTAGCAGATAAACGAGTAATATTGATTATTTAAATTTGTTTGAGAAGAAAGGAATTATAGTAATTGAATTTGTTGGAGAAAAAGAATGAAGAAATAAATAATCTGGAAAAGCTGAAATAGTTTATGTATATCTAAATAATCTGAAATATTACAAATATGAATAGTCACAAACTTCAGCATACACAACCATGACACTAGACAGGCAAGGATCCACACATATTTACACACACGAATAAGAAGTACACATTATGTCCCTTACGCAGGTATACAAGTAACAAACATATTACCTGCAAATCTAACACATTTTGATGATATTAGAAAATTGAAAACGAAATTGAAATCATATCTGTTGACGAAAGCATATTATACAGTGGATGAATATTTAAGTACCAAAAATAATGGTTGACATATAACAGAGTGTTTTTTTTGTTCATGTATTTGTATTGTAATGGATACTATATTTCATATGTTTTTCATATTTTGATTTTATATTTTTAAAACTTACACCTTCATGTAGTATTCGGTATATTGGCAACAAATAGATTGATGTTATTTGTGTGTGGAAATGATTAACATCTGGCAGCTTGTTGTCCTATTTTGTTTATGTATTATATTTCATAAGTGTAGTCTGTATTTTTGGAAACTGACAGTTTGTCTTTCGTATTATTGTATTTTTATTTTGACAAGTCACACTCAATATGCATTGGGGTTAATGTGATGATAAAGAAATACATACATTTTTAATTGTAATAGAGCAGCAACAGCTGCTTCATTACTTTACAAACGAAGCTCCCTGACATACAGCCCCTTGTGCAAAAGATTAACTACAAACTCTGTCAGTCAGAATATAACGAAGCACGTTCTTTAAAGCAGGCCCCTTGAGACGTTTATATCCACAGTGTGATAGAAACAATGTTATATTTCTGTGAAATATGGAACACGCGTGCTCGGGACTGACAACACTCATTGGTATGTAAAAGCTGTGTAATAATCACCGTAGCGATAAAGTAAGAAGTTAACAGTACCATTACCTTGCGAGCCTGAGAAAGTTTTGTACACAATCACAGTAAGAAAACACTTATGCGACCAACCAGAAACAAAACCCTACGTATTTACTGATAGAGATGTCACAAATTTACTCGCTCGTTTCTGTGGTACTAAACGGGACTCACTATGAGCCTAACTCGTGCGCAACGTCGGCCCGAACATCATGGTTGTCCACGGCGCAATCTCATGGATTGGACAGAGTGAGACTCGGTATGTTCGCACAGACTTCCGCCTGCTGGTGCGACGTTGCCACGACATGCACACTCTCAAGGCAACGCTGCATTCTTGAACAACGTAACTACACGTACAGAGACACGAAAGGGATTACAGGTCTTGGATATCCCTATTTATAGGTCATATAAACACGGCATTGTTA
>NQII01012136.1:0-25834 GCA_002778355.1 Clitarchus hookeri
TAACACATCTTGCAAAATATATCTTCACTCGCTGGTCACCTCAGATAAAACAAATTCAATCTCGTTTCGAAACAAATCAAAAAGCAGATGAGAAAACAGCGGGAGGTATTATTTACAGTTGAGATGAATCAGGACATGCAGAAAAATATATTATCCTAGCATAACACTACATATTTCAGACAAATGAAAAATTTATTTTTATTTTTATTATCGATACGTGTGGAAAAAAAAGATTTATATATAAATATCATATGCGATATTAATGTGGAAGATGTTTAAAAGGCAACAAACATATGCACGAATATATTTTTGTACCCTTGTGGAATGAAGTGTTAAGAAATTAGACGGAGCCGTAGAAATTAAATTATACTGCACACCTTAACTTACATAGTTGCAGATGATTCAAACGGAAATTAAGGGAACAAAATCCAAATAACTGGTGTCAAATGTAAGAATCTAAAAAATTATTTGTACTTTTGCAAGAAAAATCCTTGGAAACCCAGTTACCAGGAAATTCCTTTTTAAAACTACAAACAGTTATATTCTAAAATCTGCACAATACATATTTGTAATATTACAAATTCTAGCCTTGCATTACCTATAACTTACATTTTTAAGAACTGGATATAATTTATTTTTGTTCTTGTAAAAAAAATGTGGTAAATTATTAACCGCGAATAATAAAAAAAAGTCATCCAAAATAGAACTTATAAAAATAAACTTTGCCAGCACAGTGACTAGAACCCACACCCCTTGTCTAACTAAGCCACAACCTTAACCATAAGACCAAATTAGTTTGCTTCTGTAGATTTTATTTATATATATTTAATATACCTGCAAGTTGTACAAAATGTTAACCAGAACATTTACGTTTCTGTTGCAGTTATGTAACAATATTAATACCTACTTCTTCAAATAAGGAAGTAATATTATTAATAATAATAAATTTTGTTTCGATTACTACTCAAGAAGCGAGGCCGGGTAAGGCAGGAATGCGGCCAACTACTATTATTAAATCAATGTTCACAAACAACGGCGACTCTAGTGCAACAACCGAGAATGCAGGAATCTGCAGAAATATGTACAATATCAGGGTCTGGCAAACACAGTGTGTTAGTGGCAATTTCATCAACATCTAACTGCAGTAACCCCGCCCAGGATACAAGGGAGAGCCAATAGGAATCATAGATATCATAGAAGGTGTTTGTGAAGGAGAAGTGTAATAAACACGTAGGCTAAGGGCCGGGGTGTCAGTCGGCGTCGGTCCTCTCTGAACGGCGTCTCCGAGCGGCGATTGGCGGTAAGTGTCTTACACTAGGGTGAGAGAGCGAGCCCGGAGCCACTTATATCCCTGTAATCCCATAACAGATTGTCCTTTATACCTACCTCGATCCCTAGCCCCACTAACTACACCACGCTGTAATTATTGCAAGTTGAATCAGTACTGTTCCTTCTTAATTAATTAGTTGTACTTAATTAATTATTCTCCGACTTCCTTTCATGAACTGCGTGAACTATATTTTCTTAAGGAAGTATAACCATATACTGTATTTAATTTTAAGAGTTCTGCGTAGCTAGGAAACATTAACAGTTAATGTGTAATATTGTCACAATTGATTTAAATTTTCGTTTCATTATCACTATTTAAATCATTTTGGGCGTTTTACGTTATTTAAATTTAGAGTAAATTTTTATTTTTGCACGCAACTTTACATTACAACACCCATTGTTTTCACACAAACATCTGTATATGGTTTTACTGTGTTGAGTGTCCGTCGTACTGCTGAAGCTCTTGAATACGGTCGATATTCTACAAACAATTCTTGACGTCCATTACAAACCCAGCACTTGTAGTTTTACAAATAAGCAGTTTTACAAGAGAAATCCTTGTATAGTTATAAGCATTTGTAAAAATTACAACCAATTCCCCATTAAAAATTACAAAAATTATTTACAGTGTATAGCAGATTTTATTACAAAATTTGTATTTTAAATACTACCTCTCTAAACCACTGCGGCGGTTGAAAAAAATTTAGGATATAGTCATATTAAAAGTACCAATTTAGCGGGATAGGTCCCCGCCATTATGAATTTACCCATTTTTGCTGTTTGTTTACTTTAAATTAGTTTTTAGAAAATGTAATAAGCTGTTTGCAATACCCTATTGATCTGTTAACCTAATAAAAATCTTATAATGCAGATAGCTGAGAAAATTCCCTTTATCAGAGATGTCGGGGGCATTTCTGCCTTAAATTATGTAAGTCACTATTTTCTGGAAAGTATTCTCTTAATTTTTGGGTAGACATGATACTTAACTTTATCTTAGGGGAGTGTTTCCGCCTCTCAGGTGTTGTTGACCAGATGTTTAACATACCTTATGCACGTTACGCTCGTTTTCCGAAGTCTTATTGTCCAGCAGTCTTTGTAGGTCGCCAACCTGCAAATGTTAAACAGGAAGTACAACTTTACTTTTATGTTATAACATTCTCATTGATATTGATTAATGGGAATTGTATGCATATTAAAACTTTCATGTGCTTCGTTGGAACCTGTTGAAAGCTATTTAAAGTGGCCAAATCTATTTTTGCACATATTAGTATCGCCTTTGGTACAGAGATGAAGAGGGAAAATTAACGCCATTTAATTCTTCACAGCTGCACAGTTGTCTCGATCAAATAGTTTAGCCAGTCTGTTTATCCTCAAGAGTAAATGCAACAAATACTGCCCACAATAACATGATATATTTCCGGTTGAATTAACCTATCGTAATTTATAATTACACACCTTCATCTGGTCTGAACGTTACAAGAAATAATCCTTGAAACTAATAGAGTACGAACCATACAGTAAATATGGGGGAATGGAACAGTGCCAAGCCTTAATTTACTTTTACCACATGGCGTTTAAAACTATTGTGCTTAAAAATTATATTAACAAAATGTTAAACTCATAAAAATTTAATTTATAGTATTTGCGGAAAATTTTTTTTGCTAGTAAAAATATTATTATTTCCAAGTCCCACTATCAAAGTTGCTTTATAAAATACATTTATTGCATTGCTTTCTTTTCTATTTGAGTATATAAAAATAAAATGATTAACTTAAAAAGAATCTTCCAGACTGTCACATATTAATTATAATATTACGCAGTACATGTAATTTAATGGAAAATTCGTCATAAGTAAACAGTAACCTCGTTATAGTTTGAGGAACACGCAAAGTTAAGTTAACATATATAACATATATTCTTGACGCTTTTTTCAATTTCGTTGGTATCTATTTCATGTTTATCTTGTAGGTCGTGATATCCGCAAATGTTTAAAAGCACAATGAAGATATAATAATTGAAATTAAAACACAAACAAATTTAATTGCATTATAACAATGTGCTATCAGTTTTACAAAACGAAATATATTTACATATTCATTAATTTTCAGATGCACTCCAATAGGTAATTCTTATGTCGTGAGTAATATAAGTATTGAAAAAGTGTGAAGGGCAACGTTTCTAGGTTTTCCCATGAGGTGAACCCATTTCCAGTGGATTTAGTGCTCCAAAAGTCATATTTACATCAGTCTATAAAGACAAACACATCTAGGGTTTTAGGAATAGGGAAGTCATTTTTAAAACTACGTATTAAATAAATTTTTCCTCAAAATATATGCCTACACAAAAATGTAAGAAGAAGTCTAATAACAAATGTAGGAATAAAAAGTGGAATTTTAAAATCCTTTTGCCATGCGTTGTTCATGAGCGTAATGTAGTTTATTATTGTTGGACCGGTCGTATGTTTTTTTTTTTGTGAAATAGACGGTTGTTAATATGCAGTCGCTTGCTTCTCATGACAAATTAACAACTACAGTTATCTCAGAGAACAAGTTTACCTTCCTCCACACTTTACAAATGTAAATTTCTCACATTGCGGATTTGTAAATACTGGTTATGAAAAACTACAACACATTCACCAATTTGACAATTTTTATGTAATTATATATGTTAATGTATTTATAATGTGTGAAAGATTTTAAGTTCATGACAGACGTCACAACATGTGTAGAATTCAGCAGGCAATTTAAAGTGGAGCGTGGAAGAGAGTTGCACAGTGGCTACACGTGTTCTCTGTTGACTCGTCATTAGTAGCATGGAAAGATTATAAGTTAATGAGTAATACGGTCACGATTTATTGAAATTGTCGTTTTATTATGATTAATTAAGGTTTTTTGGGCGTTTTCCCTTTTTTAAATTCGAAATACATTTCTTTTTGCACGCAACTACACTTTACATCATCCATGGTTTTCACACAAACACCTGTGTATTGTTTTACGTAGTTGGGTGTCCACCTTTATACTGAAGCTCGTGGATACGGGTCAGTATTGCACAATTATTTCTAATACAAACACAGGCTTTGTTGTTTTTAAACGAGTAGTTTAACAAGATATATCTTTGTATTCTTACAAGCATTTGTAAAAATTATACGTAATTTTTCTGTAAATATTTCAAATTTTTTTTACAGTGTGTGGCAGATTCTATCACAACATTCGTATTATATGTACCACCTATCTAGATAACCTCGCCCATTGAATGAAATATAAAATGGATATATATATATTAGGAGTAATAATTAAGTGGGATAGGTCCAATTTAGCTTAAATATATAATTTTTTTCCGGAGGTNTCTGTAAATATTTCAAATTTTTTTTACAGTGTGTGGCAGATTCTATCACAACATTCGTATTATATGTACCACCTATCTAGATAACCTCGCCCATTGAATGAAATATAAAATGGATATATATATATATTAGGAGTAATAATTAAGTGGGATAGGTCCAATTTAGCTTAAATATATAATTTTTTTCCGGAGGTTTTCTTTAAATTGATATAACGATCTTTTTGGCACGGCAGAGGATATAGCTTCTTTACGGTTGAGCGTATTGTTACATTAATATTAGCGATATTAAAATAATTTATTTATAACTGCCAGGAAGTTGCTATTTTTCTTTGCTTGCAATCCCTTATGTTACAAAAACCAAGTAACAGCGACACTTTATAAAATTTTCGTAACTGAACGCATTATCCTATTGATCTACAAGTCTAATAAAAACCTTGTATTGCAGATAACTGATAAATTTCGATTCATCCGAGATGTGTGGGACTTTTCCGACGTAAAGAATGTTTCTATCACGACATTCATAACAGGCATTCTCTTAATTTTTGGGTAGACATGATAATTAACTTTATCTTAGGGGAGTTTTTCCACCTCTTGGCGTTGTCGGCCAGATGTTTAACATACCTTATCCACGTTATGCTCGTTTTCCGAAGTCTTATTGTCCAGTAAACTTTGTAGGTCGCCAACCTGCAAATGTTAAACAGGAAGTACAATTTAACTCTTATGTTATAACTTGCATAATGATATTGATAAAATTCTTTATATACATATTAAAACTTTCATGTGTTTAGTTAAATCTGGTTGAAAGCTATTATAAGTAACCAAAACTATTTTTGAACATATTAATTTCGCCTTTGTTATAGAGTTCGCCGAAGAATTGCAACGCCAATTAATTCTTCACAGCGGCAGAGTTGTCTTGATCAAATAGTTTAGCCAGTTTGTTTATCCTCAGGAGTAAATGCAGCAAATACTACCCACCATAACACTTTGTATTTCCGGTTGAATTAACCTCACTCTATTATTATTTATAAACCTTCATTTGGTCTGAACGTAACATGAAATAAACCTTTTCCTGCCCTAAAACTACTACAGTACGAACCATACAGAAAATATGGGGCAATGGAACAGCGCCAAGTCTTAATTTACTATTAAAACATGGCATTCAAACTTTTGTGCTTACGAATTACATCTCCAAACTGTTAAACTCATAAAAACTCAATTTATATTGTAACAGGAAAATTATTTAATCTAGTATAAACATAATAATTTTCAAGCCCAGTATCTAAGTTTCTTTATAAAAAATTCATTTATTGCATTGGTTTCTTTTCTATTTGAGTATATAAAGTGCCAAATGTAAAAGTAAAAGTGAATCTTCCTGACAGTCACATAAACGATTAATATATTACGCAGTATACGTAATGTAATGGAAAATACGTCATAAGTGAACGGCAACCTCGTTTTAGTTTGAGGAACACGCAAAGTCATATTTAACATATATTCTTGAAGCTCTGTTTAATGTCGTTGATTTCTCTGTCATGTTTAGCTTGCAAATTGTGAATCTGCAAATTTTTAAAAGCACAATGAAGATAATTGAAATTTAAACACAAAACATATCAATTGCAATCCTAACTATGTGCTATCACTTTTACAAAACAAAATATATTTACGTCTTCATTAATTTTCTGATGCACTCCAAAAGGTAATTCTTATGACGTGAGTAATATAGGTATTGAAAAAGTGTGAAGGGCAACGTTTCTAGGTTTTCCCATGAGGTGAACCCATTTCCAGTAGCTTCACTACTCCAAAAGTCATATTTACAACACCTTACAAAGACAAGCACATCTGGTGCTAGAGTAAAAGGGAAATAAATATAAAAATTAGGTATCAAAAACTTTTTGCCTCAAAATATATGTCTACAGAAATGACAGAAGAAATCTGAAAACAAAAGTAGGAATAAAAAGTGGAATTTTAAAATCCTTTTGCCATGAGTTGTTCATGGGTGTAATGTAGATTGTTATTGTTCGACCTGTCGTATATTTTTTTTGTGAAACAGACCAATGTTAATATGCAGACGCGTTCTTCTCATGAATAACTAACCACTAAAGTTATGTCAGAGAACAAGGTAACATTCTTCCATACTTTACAAATATAAATTTCTGACTTTGAGGTTTTGTAATTACTTAAATATATCAATCAAATATATTTAAATTTGCAAGTATCAGGTTAAGAATAACCACAATACATTTATTTGGACAAATTTTCGTCATTTATTATTTAAAGTATTGTCTTGCCCAGTCATGAAATATATATAAGATTATAAAATTTAATATCGCAATATATCATAGATTGATAAAATATATAACAAACGGAATTACTTATAGTGGTTGCAATGAAAGATAAGTTTTTATGTCTTCTGATACATGTTGATTGATATATACTGTTTGCAAGAACTCATGACAGACGTCTCGACATGTGTAGAATTCAGCGGGCAATTTAATGTGGCGCGTGGAAGAGAGTTGAACAGTGGCTACATGTGTTCTCTGTGGACACACCGTTTGTAGCACGGCAAAGCTGAAAACACACCTGCTGTTTCGTATAGTTACTGGGATGAAAAGGAAATTGAATCTTTCTATGCACAACAAAGAGTCTTACAGTAAAATAGCACTGCTTTATGCCAATGGACCAACAGTAATTTTCATTCCGCAGCAATTTCCACGTAAGACGATGTGATCCGGTGTGATTAGACAGATGTGTTACACAACCCCCTTGCGCCTCTTACTGCCCAGTAGTGATTCTTAAAGACAAGAAGCCTCTCCCTTCACAGGGACAGAAAACGCTGTACAGTTTGTGGCGTTAAGAGTTATATAATTATGTTGTACAAAAATCTACATTCATTAATTCACGGGTCTTGTTCTGGCTAATTACATGCATTAAAATGAAATAGATATTTAACCATTTTATTCAATGCTTTCAAGTACTTTAAAAACTTCACATTTGTTACCAACATGTTGATTTTTGCGATACGAACACCTTTATTCACTTGTTACTGATGTATTATTATGTTTGAAATTACTGTATTCAGCAAATCTAGGATCACAAAAATGTGTGACATTATCAAACTAAAATTTTAACAAAGTATTCCATATACAGGATGTATTTAAATAAGACCAAAAAACTTCGGCTGTAAGTCAGTTACAAAAAAATGAAGTGAAAACACTTACACGACACGTGGTATAAAGTGAAACTAAAGGATGGTACCTATCTTTGAAGTTGGACCTGAAACACGAGTGTATTACTTATACTGGTGGAACACTGAGTGTGGATAATGTGTAAATGTAATTATGACATGTGGGTTGATACTCCAATTTTGAAATCCCTAGTATGCTACAGCTTTATGGAGAGATTGTCGAAATGAAGATAGCAACCGGAATTATTTCCGGGATATTATTTTATTTCAGCAACAGAAATGTGTTGTGATGTGTACAGATCTTTGTTCCGTTATAAATTATCTAGAAACTCAATTTCTCATCTTTAATTTATATTTAATATTGGTGATAATCTGGTGTTCCAGGTTAAACTTCAAATGTGTGTCCGCCCTTAAGATTCACTTTAAACCAATAGTTGCGTATATGGTTTCTCCTTAAATGTTTGTGACTAACCCGCTGCCGAAGTTTACAGTCTTAATTAGATGCTTCCTGTATATTTCTACCACAGCTGTACGTACAGTGTTTGGGGGAAAAAGTGCCAGGAGTGGGAAAATGAGATATGCGAACCTCTAACGCCATTTTTAAGAATTAACTTTGTTTCAGATATTTTATATAAATTAAGTATTTTGATACTCAACAGAAATATTATATTCAAAGTTGTTCACCTTAAATTGAGTTAGAATAATTATAATATACGTAAATTGATATAATTCTAACATGTTGATGAGTAAAACATAAAAACCGCATATCTTAATATTTACTACATTGTTCCTCCGGCCACAGCAATGACTCCTGCATACACATCTGCAGCCGTAAATGACAAACACTGCTTGACTTTTATAACTTTTCTGTCATTCATAGGATCTAATTATTCCGTAGGCTATTATAAATTCGAATTATGCAAAACAATCGTTATACATAGAAGTAAATACCTTTACATACAAAATTTTCAGGTTAACTTCCTAAATTGTAATGGAAGTTTTCAACCTATACACTGTACGGAAATAATACCACACATCAATTTGCAAATAAAGGAAGTTTAGCTATTATAAAAAAATGGGAAATCACCTACGCATTTGACTCTTTCCTGAACAAATGTAGGAACTATACAACGAATGTATAGGTAAAAAAGTTACTGTTCCCGCTTAATAACTAAACGAATACACTGGTATGGTAAATTTCTGAATAATTAATTGTGTGTTCTTAAGCACTTATGCACGAATTTCGGCTGCTTGTCTTAGTATTCAGACTATAATTTTCATTCCGAGTTGTCTTTCAGGAAAACCACAGCAACTTACTTCTCTTCATAATTTCCTTGGGCAGGGAAAACCATGTGATGCGCATTAAAATAAACTCGTCTAATTTCTGCACAGGAGGGCAAAAAGTTATTTACATTACATGTACGTTTTTTCATCCTGTATATTTTTCTTCATTAGGTTTTAAAAAATGAATCTTCGAGCATATCTAAGCACGTTTACATATAAAGAGAATTTGTTAGCACCACTTTCTCTTGCCTCGCATCTGATGAACTCAAGTGCAAATAATCTAAACTGAAACCATTATAAAATATCGACATTATCTGAAGACCCACACGACCAACCAGAACAAAAACACCTTTATTCTGTGAATGACCTCTCAAAATGGATTCGCAGCAATCAAAGCAGGGAGATAGATAATATTTTAAACCAAAACAAGAAAGAACACCACAGCCCAACAGCATATATAAGTTAAGTCAAATATTATTTCTTAATAATTTAATAGTATTTAAATTTACATAACTCAGTAAGTTATTACAGGTAAGCATCTTACTTTAAGATACTGTTTTTTTTAGGTAATCAGATTATTATGATGCTAATAATGACACTAGATATATTATCCTCTAGCAGCTACTGTAAAATTTTTATTCCAGATTAAAAGAGGTTAAAATACTTGTCGTAAGACACTTCAATAAATCATATAAATATATAATTATTATTAATATATCGATACAATGAAATATTTAAGCGCAACAAATGGATTAACATTGTAATTATAGGAAAATTTGTTTTAAAAACCATTCTAATTATAGATATTTTAAATATGTTTATAAACATTGGCTTGTTTCCTTAACGTGTGGTTTTTATTGTGAAGCTGGTTTTTTAGATCTTTGATTTCTTGGGTAAGTGCCTCCACCTTTAAAGAACAATTAGATATCATGTAATAATAACAGTTAAACGCAAAACTAAAAATACACGATTGGAAAAGGGCACTGTTATGCTTTTAGCGTACAATTCTGGAAATGTTGGGCGTCTCTGTTATTACATACCAAACAAATAACTATCAAATTAAATTTTGAATATTGCTGTGTATTACAAGTCGCTGATGTAGACGCATACAAATACTTTCAGAATCTATTTATATAAAACAAAGTCGGGTTAGTTACACCATTTATAACTCGAGAACCGCTGCACCGATTCCAATAATTTTATATTTTTGGATTTGCCTGCGCCCGGAATAACATATAGGCTATTTAAACATCCTACAAGTTCACGAAAAAAATAATTATAACGCAAATTAATTTTCTCATACATTTTATATGGATGACATTTTTGACATAACATTAACTGAAGTTCAAGTATTGCCTCTTAAATAAATAAGTAATGCTAACATGAAAAAACATTGTGATTATAAATCAGTTATACTAACTTCGCTTTCGACTTTACCGATTCAATGCCAGATTCACCATCGAATTGGATCATTGCAACCTTTTGAAGATGCACATTATAAATTCTTACGGATATACTTCATGGGCAATTTGGAGGAACAACTTGATCGGCGTCAAGAGATCAACACAGCAATTAAAAGAGCAGTTCTTCAAGATTTGCAGCAAGTATTTTATGAACATCGTGCATTGGGCAGGCATTTTTGACATGATATCAATCAACACCTGTCAAAGGTGACAGTACGATTTGTTTGTTTTGTGCGAGTGATTAAATCTGGTGCGAGTATTATTACTAACAATGCCGCGACCCAGAAGATCTAATCTTAACCAGCAAAGCCGTAATTCAATTAGGCTTTGAAACATTGCGAATAAATTAACTGAAGAAGAACGAGAAATCGGAAGAGCAGAGCGCCACGTTAATATGGGCCGACTTCGTGCTTCTCAAACAGAAGGGCTAAGAGAGGCAGCCCGTGAAACGGCTCGGTTGGCAATGCGAAATCGTAGAGCTAATCGCACAGATCAACAACGTGACAATATCCGACGCGCAAGAAGAAATACTTCAAGTAATTATTTGAATCGAGCAGCGTTTTTAAACGATTCCATAATTGATTACAGCACGCATGCTTTCGTTCACATTGGTCCAATGGACGTTGTTTGCGAGCATTGTGGCGCACTGAAGTTTGCTGGAGAAACGCCAGGATTGTGCTGCCTTAATGGCAAAGTGTAATTGCCATTATTGACTCCGCCACCTGAGCCATTGCATTCATTGCTTCATGGCGAATCACCAGAATCACGACATTTTTTAGCGAACACTCAAAAATGCAATTGCTGTTTTCAAATGACTTCATTTGGGGCAGACATTATACAAAAATGCGGATTTAATCCGACATTCAAAGTAATTTATGTTGAAGAGAGTAAATGTTAATTGTTGTTAAATATAAGATTTAAGATAGCAAAAATTGTTCAAGTATTGCCTCTAAAATAAATAAGTCATGCTAACATGAAAAAACATTCTGATTATAAATCAGTTCTACTGACTTCGCTTTCGACTTTACAGATTCAAGGCCAAATTCACAATCGAATTGGATCATTGCAACCTCTTGAAGATGCACAGTATAAATTCTTACAAATATACGTCATGCGCAATATGGAGGTACAACTTGATCGCCGTCAAGAGATCACCACAGCAATGAAAAGAGCAATTCTTCAAGATTTGCGGCAAATACTTCATGAACATCATGCATTGGTCAGGCTGTTCAAGACGGCGTTGGAGCGCATGCCAAATGATGACTACAAAGTCGTGATCAGAGCGGATAAACGACCAGCTGGAACACACGAACGCACATTTAACGCTCCAACAATAGATGAAGTTGCAATCCTTATTGTTGGTGAAAACTTTGAAACACGCGATATTGTGCTTACACGTCGCGATACTGGGCAACTGCAAACAATATATGAAACACACCGTTCATATGACACGTTGCAATACCCGCTGATGTTTTGGCAAGGAGACGATGGATATCACTTTAATATCAAGATGATAAATCCATTGAATGGTGAGTATCAATATCATAGTTTCATTTCAAAAAGGGCTGGCAAACAATCTTAAATAATTTATCTTAACCCCTTTTAAATATGCTAAAAGGAGCTTAGGGAATTTAGTAATCACATATTCTGTCCACCCCTTCAGGGAATATGGACATGAGCTTTTCTTCAAAGAATCTAATTTAACGGTGTTTATTACAGGTCAGGAAACTACCAAGAAGGTTAGCTATGAATTATTACGCATATCGTTTGATGATTCGACAAAATGCTGACAACTATTTGCTGCGATTTCGTCGATTGCTACAGCAATATTGCGTCGATATGTACGTCAAAATCGAAACAGAGAGCCTAACTTTCATTAGGTAGAACAAAACCAAACTACGTTCAGAGGAGTATATCCATTTACGCGATGCAATAAGCACCGAAGGAGATGCAGCTAATCTTGGTCGATTGACTATTCTACCGGTGACGTACACAGGTAGCCCGCGTCATATGCATGAATATGCGCAAGATGCAATGACATATGTTCGTCATTACTGTAGGCCAGATCTATTTATTACCTTTACGTGTAACCCGAAATGGATAGAAATTGTTGAAATGCTGCTTCCCGGAAAAACAACAAGTGATCGGCACGACATCACCGCACGTGTCTTCAAGCAAAAAATCCGGTCGCTGATGAACTACATTGTTAAGCAACGCGCCTTTGGGAATACTCGATGCTGGATGTATTCAATCGAATGGCAAAAAAGAGGCTTGCCACATGCACACATTCTCATTTGGTTAGTTGACAAAATTCGACCAAATCAATTAGATGATATCATATGTGCCGAGATTCCTGATCCCGAAACCGATCCAGACCTACATGATGTTGTAATTACGAATATGATTCATGGACCGTGTGGCGCCATCAACCCCCAATCACCGTGCATGGCAAACGGCAAGTGTTCCAAACGTTATCCACGAAAATTGACGGCGGAGACCATCACTGGCAACGATAGGTATCCACAGTATCGGCGTCGATCACCCGATGATAACGGTCGAAGTATCACAAGGAAAGTGAAATTAAACGATTTCGTGGTCGACAACAGTTGGATTGTTCCATATTCGACACTATTTTCCATAACATTCAAGACACATTGCAACGTTGAGTATTGCAATTCGGTGAAGTCCATCAATAAAAATCTGCAAATATGTCACGAAAGGCAGCGATATAACGGTTTTTGTCATCCAAACCTCCAATACCAACTATGAAATTACGCGTTATTAAGTTGGTCGAAATGTGAACTGCAATGATGCGATTTGGCGTATATTCTCATTCCCTATTCACGAACGTCACCCCACTGTTGTACATTTGGCGGTGCATATAGAGAATGGTCAAAGAGTTTATTTCACCACGTCGAATGTTGCTCAACGTGCTGAAGCACCTCCAGCGACAACATTGACCAGATTCTTTGCATGAGCGTTGCTTTACTCGGAGATGCCACATTATTACACTTGGAACACTTCATCGAAGAAATTTCAACGTCGGAAGCAAGACGACGCGGTTCCTGGTCATCCGGATGTGCGTTCTACTGATGCTCTTGGTCGTATTTACACAGTTCATCCGAAGAATGATGAATGCTTCTATTTGCGGTTGTTGCTGGTGAATGTTCGTGGGCCAACATCATTTGAATCACTACGAACTGTTAATGGTATAGTGTGCCCAACATTTCGTGCTGCATGTCAAGAGCTCAATTTGCTTGAAAACGATACTCATTGGGACACGACAATCGCTGAAGCAATTATTTCTGCAACTCCGAGTCAGATACGCACATTATTTGCTATCATCATTTCAACATGCTTCCCATCGAATCCACGTGACCTGTGTAACAAATACAAAGATGACATGTCAAAAGACATTTTACATAGAATTCGTGTCAGTTCAAGAAATCTCGATCTTGAGGTGAATGATGAGATGCATAACCAGGCTTTGCTCTTGATCGAAGACATGTGTTATCTCATGTGCGGCAGTTTGTTAGTCAGGTTAGGAATGCCAGCGCCAGATCGAGGAATGAATGACGCATTTAATCGGGAATTAGAACGAGAACGTGTATATGATCGACATGAATTGGACCAATCAGTTTAAACGAATGTGCCCCTGTTGAACCCCCAACGGAATGAAGTGTATGATACATTAATCAAGGCAATTGATAAGGGAAATTGTGGCTTATTTTTCCTGGATGCCCCCGGTGGAACTCCGAAGACATTCCTCATGTCATTGATTTTGGCCACTGTTCGAGCGAGATCCGACATTGCGGTAGCAGTTTCTTCTTCTGGAATAGCAGCCGCATTGTTAGATTGATGCCGTACGGCTCATTCGGCGTTTAAACTGCCGTTAAACCTTCAAACTATTGAACAACCGACATGTAACATTGCGAAATGCTCCGCAATGGCCAAGGTTTTAGTAGCATCTAAAATCATCATCTGGGACGATTGCAAAATGGCGCACAAACGCGCATTAGAAGCACTTGACCAAACATTGAAAGATCTGCGCAATGACTCGAGATTTTTTGGAGGCGCAGTGATTTTCCTGTCTGGCGACTTCCGCCAAACACTGCCAGTCATTCCAAGATCGACTGCTGCCGATGAAATAAACGCTGGCCTCAAATCATCAAATCTGTGGCGCTATGTGAAGAAACTTCAGCTGGCAGCAAACATGAGAGTTGCATTACTGAACGATCCATCTGGTGGAGATTTCTCCAAGCAATTGCTGAATATTGGTAATGGTCGTGTTCCTGTCGACGAATCGAGCGGATTGATTTCATTTCCTCCGAAGTTTTGCAATTTCATCTCATCGAAACACGAGCACATCAAGAAAGTGTTCCCGAACATCATTGCTAATCACAAAAATAACAAATGGTTGAGTAAGAGAGCAATTTTGGCGGCTTAGAACAAAGATCTTTATGACATAAATATAGTAATTCAGAATCAAATCGTTGGTAATCTGCATTCATTTAAATCTATTGACTGTGTAATAAACGAAGACGAAGCCACCAACTATCCAACTGAATTTTTAAACTCCTTGGATGTGCCTGGCTTACCACCGCACAATTTACAACTGAAGGTTTGCTCGGTAGTAATAATGCTTCGAAATCTAAACCAACCAAAACTATGCAATGGAACGCGTTTGGTGATAAGAAAACTGATGACCAATGTGATTCACGCGACGATACTCAAAGGAAAATTCAAAGATGAGGAAGTTCTCATTCCGAGGATTCCTATGATCCCAACCGATATGCCCTTTGAGTTTAAACGACTTCAATTTCCGATTCGTCTTGCATTCGCCATGACGATTAACAAATCTCAAGGCCAATCCTTGAGTGTTTGTGGTCTGAATCTAGAAAATGCATGTTTTTCTCATGGTCAATTATACGTGGCATGTTCACGCGTCGGCAAACCATCGGCTTTATTTGTTCTTGCGCCTGATAACAAAACGAAAAATGTCGTATATCACAAGGTGCTTCACTGAAGAAAATTAACGCGAGTACAACCCATGCAGCAAAATACAGCTGACACGCCATTGAAATACTTGATTTTTGTACTTTTATTGATTTTTTATTTTCTTTATATATATTATTCTAATAAACTAATGAACTTAATAAATTTTGAGTATTAATTTTATTTTACGTTAATAAAATCCTAAATAAAGCTAAACTAAAAGTTAACACGACATTCATTGACTGTTAGGCGGTACGAAGTCCGCCGGGTCAGCTAGTATTAAATAACTGAAAGCACTGTAACTGATATCAGTTATGTACACAGTTTATCATCTTCTTTAATAAATACATTTCATATAACAAGAAATGTTTTTATAACTGGCGTTCTTTACAGCCTCTTAACAGTCGCAATGACAAACAAAACAAATACGGCGACTGCTGTAAGTAGGCGAATACGTTCAGCAGATAAGCAACTTTGTGTATTTGCCATCTATAGACCCTCTGTGTACTATATTTGTTATTGGGTCTGCGCTAGTATGTACGTAGTGACGTCAAAGGTATCGCCAAGTATGGTCTTACGTATACTTGGACAGAAATTCGGACGCAGCCTGCATTCTCGTGTAATCACTCGCGCCCTGTTATGCGGCTTCTTACCACTCAGTTTAAACAACACTACAGAAATAAACTAAGCTTTTTACGGGAGTGAGGCATAACTACATGCTTAACAAGCAAATCTATGTCTCCAGATTTTTGGAGAAAAATTACACAAAACCTAATATGTATGATTCTACACTAGGTCGTGGGAAAACTTTCTGGAAAAACGTTTCGCTAGAATTTTGTATTCTCTTAGAACTATATGTTCCACCTAATTTAAGCGTACATTTTGGCAACATGAAATACACTGCTGGTAAATAAACTAACACTTACAGGATGCATCGGATGCATCTGAGACTTTAGAGAAGTAATGATTAATATTATTAATACACATTATCATCAAAGATTTGAACCAGGAATATAAGATATGGATCNTTTGAACCAGGAATATAATATATGGATCTGTGGTACGCTGTCCGGTCATCTTCAATAGTACCATGCACCTTCTCGCACTGCAATACATGCTGCAACATGGTTTAGTATGTAGCCTATCCGACGCCGGCTGTTGTCCTGGGGCAGACGGACCTACAATATATGTACGGTGTGTTCCAAATCCCAGATACTGAGGCATGGCGGCAGTTGGCGTTATAACTGGTTCCACACATGCTCGACTGTTGACATGTCAGGGGAGCGGGAAGGCCATGGTAGTGTTTAGACATGATGCAAGCAGTCCTGGGAGACCGTGTTTCATGCTTTATCCTGCTGGAATATCCAATTTCACGCCAACTGCACACGCCCCATACCATGACAGAGCCTCCACCAGCTTGAACAGTCCCCTGTTGACATGTAAGGTCCATGGATTCATGAGAATGTCTCCATACCCGTACACGTCCATCCGCCCGATACAACTGGAAACGAAACTTGTCAGACCAGGCAATGTGATTCCAGTCATCAACAGTTCAATGGCGGTTTTGGTGGGCCCAGGCGAGGCGTAAAGCTTTGTGTCGTGCAGTCAACAACGGTACACGAGTGGGCCTTTGACTCCATAAGCCCATATCAATTATGGTCCGTTAAATAGTTNGCGCCAATTTGAGAAAGGATTGCATTTCTGTCACGTTTTATGATTATGGTCAGTCGTCATTTGTACCGTTCGTTCACGATTTTTTTCCGCCCGCAGCGATGTCAAATATTTGATGTTTTACTGGATTACTGATATTCAGGGTACAGTCGTGAAATGGGTGTTCGCGAAAATCCAAATGTTTTCGCTACCTGGGAGATGCTATGTCCCATCTCTCGTGCGCCGACTATAACACCACGTTCAAACTCACTTAAATATTGTTAACCTGCCATTGTAGAAGCAGAAACCGATCTGGAAACTTTATAGATGCTTGTTGTCTTATATAGGTGCTNAAGCAGAAACCGATCTGGAAACTTTATAGATGCTTGTTGTCTTATATAGGTGCTGCCGACCGCATCGCGTTACTCTGATTGATTCCATACCTCTGTTTTTTGCATACGCACTCCTATACCAGTTTTTTTTTGCCTATCCAGTGTATATCCTAATAGAAAAGAGTGTTTACCATTTAGATGCTTATTTTATGAAAATATCGTGGAATATCGTATTGTCCAAGGAAATTTATTGAGATGAAAGTAACAGGTGTACGTAAAGCGTGCAAATTATGTGCTGGCAAAAAAAATCGAATGTAGCTAAATCCAGGAGCATGCGATAACGTAGCAAGAGGACAAGGAGAAAATTACTTCTTNCGAATGTAGCTAAATCCAGGAGCATGCGATAACGTAGCAAGAGGACAAGGAGAAAATTACTTCTTGCAAGAATACAATTCAGGGAAGAATTATATTAAAATTAAAAAATTGAAATATTAGATCCTAATCAAAAATTTGTAATAGCAATAAACTAAAATGTAAACTATGTTTTCCATAAACACGATGTATTTAAATTAGACCAACAACAAGCCGACGTTCAGTCAATGCTTTTTTACTTTGTTTTGAATTACACGATACTTGGTATAAAGTGAATCCTTAGGTTGTTACTTATCTTTGAAGTTGGATCTGAAACACGAGTGTTAATGAATATGACCACCTTGTGACTCACACACCTATTTGTGTAAAGGTAATTGTGACATGTGGGTTGATACTCCAATTTTTAAATCCCCAGTATGCTACAGCTTTATGGAGAGATTGTCGAAATGATGATAGGAACCGTAATTATTTCCGCGATATTATTTTATGTCAGCAACAGAAATGTGTTGTGATGTGTACAGATATTTGTTCCGTTATAAATAACTTAGACACTCAATTTCCTTTCTTTAATTTATATTTAATATTTGTAATAAACTGGTGATCCAGGTTCAACTTCAAATGTGTGTACTGCCCTAAAGATTAAGTTTAAACCATTAGTTGGGTATATGTTTTCTCCTTAAATTTTTGTAACTAACCCGCTGCCGAAGTTTGTCAGTCTTAATAAGATGCTTCCCGTATATTTCTGCCACAGCTGTACGTACTGGATTAGGCAAAAAGTGCCAGAAGGGAGAATGAGATATGCCAACCCCTACCTCCCTGTTCAAGAATTAACTTTGTTTCAGAAATTTTATATAAATTTAGTGTTTTGATAACCCACAGCAATGTTATATTGAATGTAATTCACTTTAAAGTATGTTCGAATAAATATAATAGAGGTAATTTATTACAATTTTTACATGTTGATGAGTAAAACATAAAAACTGCAGATTTTAATATTCACTGCAAAGTTCCCCCGGCAAAGCTATGACTCCTGCATACACATCTGCAGCTGTTATGACTAGGCACTGCTTGACTTTTAAAACTTTTCTGTCATTCATAGGATCTACTTAATTCCCAATAAATATTAACTCTGCATCTCTTATTCAACGACTATTTTGCATTTGTATGAACTTATTGTTTAACTCGTGTTAAAAATATTTATTTTCTAATTATTCCGTAGGCTATTACAATTCGAATTCTGCAAAATATCGTATTTCACAGAAGTACATACTTTTATTTTCAAAATTTTCTGGTTAACTTCCTAAACTGTAATAGAAGTTTTCCACCTATACTCTATACGGAAATAAGACCACTTATCAAGTTGCATATACAGACAATTTAGCATCGCTATTATACAAATTTGGGAACTTAAATACGCATTTTACTCTTTCCTGAACAAATGTAGGACATTACAATCCATGTATATGTGAAAAAATTACTGTTCGCGCTATATAACTAAACGAATACACTGGTATGGTAAATTTCTGAATAATTAATTGTGTGTTTTTAAGCACCTATGCATGAATTTCGGCTGCTTGTCTTAGTATTCAGAATATAACTTTCCTTCCGAATCGTCTTTCAGGAAAAGCACAGCAACTTATTTCCCTTCACAATTTCCTTGGACATGGAAAACCTCGTGACGTGCATTAAAATAAACTCGTCTAATTTCTGCACAGGCAGGCGAAAAATTATTTACATAACATGTACATTTTTGTAGCCTGTATATTTTTCTTCAATACGTTTTAAAAAAATTTTCTTCGAGCATTTCTAAGCACGTTTTCGTTCAAAGAGAATTTGTTAGCACAACTTACTCTTGCCTAGCATCTGATGAACTCAGGTGCAAATAATTTAAACTGAAGTCATTATGAAATATTGACATTATCTGAAGAGCCACACGACCAAACAGAACAAAAACAACTTTATTTTGTGAATGACCTGTCACAATAGATGCGCAGCAATCAAAGCCGGGAGATAGATAATATTTTAAACGAAAATAAGAAAGAACTCCACAATCCAACAACATAGATAAGTTACGTCACAGAATGCATCTTAATAATTTAACAGTATTTAAATTTACATAACTCGGTAAGTTATTACAAGTAAGCATCCTACATTAAGCTACCGGTTTTCCCAAGCTACATATTATTATGATGCTAATAAAGACACTACATATATTAGCCTGTAGCAGGCAATTTAAAATTTTTATTCCTGATTAAAAGGGTTTATAGATAAAGGTCATAAGACACTTCAATAAAACATAAAAATTGTAATTCTTATTAAAATGTTTATAAAATGATGTATTTAAGCACAACAAATGGACTAACATTGTAATTATAGGAACATTTGCTTTAAAAACAGTCTAAATTATAGATATGTAAAATACGTCTTAAAACATTTGCTTGTTTCTTACCCTGTGGTTTTTGTTGTGAAGCTGGTTTTTCAGATCTTCGATTTCTTGAGTAAGTGCCTCCACCTTTAAAGAACAATTAGATGTCATGTAATAATAACAGTTAGACGCAAAACTAAAAATGTACGATTGAAAAAGGGCACCATTATGCTTTTAGCGTACAATTCTGGAAATGTTGGGCGTTTCTGTAATTACATAACAAACAAACAACTATCAAATTACATTTTGAATATTGCTGTTTTTTACAAGTCGCTTATATAGACGCATATAAATACTTTCAGAATATAAAATAACTGGAAGCACTGTAACTTTCATCAATTATGTACACAGTTTATCATATTCCTTAATAAATACATTTCTTATAACATAAAATATTATATTAACGGGCGTTCTTTATAGCCTTTGAAGATTAGCAATGACAAACAAAACAAATACGGCGACTATAGACACTCTGTGTACTATATTTGTTATTGGGTCAGCGCTTGTATGTTCGTAGTGACGTCAAAGGTAGCGCCAAGTATGGTCTTATTATTACTTGCAGAGAATTTCGGACGTAGCCTGCATTCACGTGACATCACTCGCGCCCTGGTATGCGGCTTCTTACCGCTCAGTTTAAACAACACTACAGAAATAAACTAAGCTTTTTGCAGGAGTAAAACATAAATAAATGCTTAAAAAGAAAATCTATGCATCCAGATTTTTGGAGGTAAAATACACAAAAACTAATTAATGTCATTCTACACTACGACGTTGGAAAATTTTCTAGGGAAACGTTTCGCCAGTCTCTTGTATTCTCTTAGAACAATATTTTGCACAGAATTTAAGCGTACATTTTGGTCACAGCAATACACTGCTCGTCAAAAAAATAATGCTCACAGTATGCTTCGGATGCATCCGAGACTTTAGAGAAGTAATGGTTAATATTATTAATACACATTATAAGAAAAAATGTCATAAGGACAATTAGATATGGATCTGTTGTACGCTGTCCGGTCATCTTCAATAATACATTGCACCTCTTCGCACTGCAATACATGCTGGAAGATGGAATAGTATGGAGCCTAGCAGATGTCGGAGGTTGTCCTGTGCAGACGGGCCCACTATTGTTGGACAGCGTGTTCCAAATCCTGTATACTGAGGCACGGCGGGCAGTTGGAGTTTCAACTGGTCCCACACATGCTCCACTGTTGACAGTTCAGAGGAGCGGGCAGGCCATGGTAGTGATTAGACATGATGCAAGCAGTCCTGGGCGACCGTGCCTCATGAGGTTGGCTTTATCCTGCTGGAATATCGCAGAACGAAATCCGGCGAGATAACAGAGCAGATGGCGGTGTATAATATTGACAATATACCACTGGACCATTAATGTTTAATGTAATATGAAGAGAGCGGATCAGATATTGTAGTATATGGCTAGCTAGGACATAATGCCTGACATGTGGAAAAAGCCACTCCATTGCGAGAATGGGATTGTGATGTTCACCAGGTGCTCTCCACACCCGTGCGCGATGACCAGTCCCCGTAACGAAGTAGCATTCATCACTAAACACCTCACATCGCCAGTCTGGGGCTTTCCACATTGCTCTGGATTGGCACACTGCAAACGGAGCGCCGTTGTGGCAGAGTTAATAGCAGCACACATAATGAGCGCTGGGGTAGCAGATTCGCCTCCGCCAGGTATAAGGAAATTGTCCGTGGACACACGGGAGCACTAACACTGGCCAGTATCATGAACCTGGTCACCATGGTATCCCTCCGCGCCTAGTGTACATTCCATCGATCCTCTCAACTGACAGTTGAGAGCCGATTCTCCGTGTGTGCCTTTAAGTATCCAATTCTTCTAACACCATCGATCAATATGGTCCGATCGATCGACATGGTGGGCTATACGGTGATCCGACCGCCCTACGGTCATTTATTATTCACTCTGCACACTTGCTTGGTAGATTCTGGTGGTTCTTGTGTTAATGCGGCGTCGACTACACGCCGGTGTCTATGACACCTGGTCTGTGCTTGCAATGTCACTGCTGGATGTGAGGTCATGTGCATACCAGTCCGTACTCTCGCTGTTTACGTCGTTTCATGGTTGTCACATGATCTCTTTGTAGTACGCTGTGTTCATTGTTTGGCTGCGTAGAGCATTATGATTGCATCACTGTAGCATGACACTTCCGAATGGCAAAAACTGTTATGTAATATTGTTATTTGGTTTCTAAATTTACCTTTTAACTTCTTTTATCGTGTTAATCGTTAATTTTTTTCCCATTTCTCTTAAGGAACTTCTATTCTTTTGGCAGCTTGGCCGGCACAGTGGATTTGTGTAATGACTTCAAGCCGCCCGTGGCGCCATCTCGTGGTTATTTTAGCAAGTTAATGCTCCTTCTCCTATCACTTCCCAGGAAACGTTAGGGTGAGATAGTTTAGCTTTCTTATCAAGAGGACCAGCGGTGAGCAGAGCATTTACTGTTCACTTAAGTTCCTACCTCACATCGGGACATAGAAATGGTTCAAATAACACGGAGAATGACTCTTTCATCTTCGTTTCCTCTGCTGTATTCAATAGGGCTTATTATTGGTAATGGTGGCAAAATTGGTGTCTTAGAAGTCGAGTGGAGAGAAGACGTAGGCGAGGATGATCTAGCATACCTGCTGCATTCATCACACGAAGAGTTTCCTAATAGAAGAATATATGTTGTAAAATTCTATTTCTAAATATCGCTTGCTTAAATATAGCTGTGCATCTTAACCTAGTGCATATAAATTATACCCAATAATTCTCAGATATCCCATTTTATTGTAAAAACGTTGTTTGCTATATAACACACAAAATACGAATTTGAGTGAGAAAAGAGTTTTCGACCAGAGCATTGGTACTAAGGCAGCAATTGCCCTGTGCCCAGATTGGAAAGAAGGGCTTTACACCGAGATGAAAGTTTGTCTATACAGCATAATTATATTCTTGCAAATTTATTGTAAATTACCAACATAAACAACATTACCTGAGGCAAGTGTCTGTGTCCTTCGTAGGAAGGTTGTGAGCGCTTCGAGATGTTTTATTTAATATATTCAAAACTTTACACAGCTCGATACAGAATGTTCTGGGCATCAATTTCTACAATTCTTTATTGCAAGTAAAGACACGTACTATCACAAACTTTCGCCGCCATTATGAAAACGAGCCTAATTTGTCCAAACGTTTATCTATTGGTGAGGCAATAGAGGAACGATAATAATACAGCGTGAAAACCAGTGTAATTCTCAGTGTAATGTTAGACAGTGCTTTGTTTTCACCATCAGTAAAACAATGATTTCTTTCAAGTACAGTTGGAAGTGGCCCTATCTGGCACACGTGAAATGTAGGGCAATATAAAGACTAGGTATAATAAATGACCTATAATTACTCATAATGACCATAAATGACCCGTAAATAACCAAAAATGACACATAATGAATAACAAATGACCCATGAATGATACATGAGACCTGAGGCTTTTAATTTATCCTTAAAAATCCATAATGACCCATATATTAAACCGTTTGGTGTAAGGGGGCAAATCTAAAAGAATATTCGACCTGCTCACATCTAAAAATACGAAAGTAAACATCCTTTTATTATAAAATTATTTAACCCTTGTTACGACGGGAAAAACTATGACATTTTTTCACTCATTTTATGTATAAATATATATATATATATACACACGCGCATAAATACTAATTATGGTAACAGAAAACTGGGCACTCATTACAGAAATAGGGGAAAAAAAATTGCCAAGTAACAAACTTACGAAAATACACTTCATGCCCGAATATTGCTACATATTAATATTTCCGAATCAAAGCCCAAAGTGGAGAAAAAACCCAAACTTTTTTTAATTGTCTTAATCTTTTGATCCTTTAAAGGAATCGTCTATGTTCACAAATCAAACACCTGACAATTGACAAATAGAAAGTCTTGTACACTAATATATATATATATATTTTTTAATTTACAGAGAACAGATCATAATATCATAGCTCAATACCGATTGTGAATTAGTTCCCAGTTAATTATGTAACAGTAGATATACATACGCACGTTGGTGATGTGTGATCTCATGCCGGCTAGTGTATCTCTTAGACATTCCCACGATACATTTTAGAAAGGTCAGAAACGAGTGCTAAATCACCCATTATCGGTTTTCATTTTTGCGACAAACTTTGTGTTCCTTCAACATGCCCAGAAAGAGTTCTGATGCATGCTAGCATACTTGCGCTCTATCAGCACTTCGTGATGCCACCCAGAAGCCAAATATCGTATAATGCAAGTACATGAGCAATAGACTCACAAAAATTATATTAAAAATACTTATGTTTACAAACATAATGTTTATTATCCATGCGAAATCAACAAAAGTACGAGACTGCATGAGAAATTACTCACGTCATAAGGCCTACTTCAATCTGCGAAATTATGAAGATTTGGACACATCAGTTTAGGCTCTCCATCAAAAACGGCACCCCAGTTCCATTTCGCAACAATGACCTCTTCTACTGTGTCACGTAAAAGGGGGACTGCAGTGGCTAAAGCTCTCGTTTCCAATCATGAGTTTTAGTATAGCATTCTTTCTTTTGTTCACACATTTTAAAACAGAAGTTCCACCTAAATACCAGGCCATTTTTCCCTCGTCCTCTTCCCCCTAACATAAACGAGACATGTTCGATTCCTGGAAGGGGCGCTCCCAGATTTTCGCAATTTCATTCCTCATAAACATTTCTTCCTCAGTCCGTTTGTTTAACAAACAAAACTCAGCCCATTTAAACTGCCCGACAAAAAAGTCATTATAATTCACATTGAACTATATTTCCAGTAACCCACTTTCTCGTTAAGTTTTTCTATAAAACAGACCCATACATTCGATTTTATACACCACATAAATATAATGATACAGTATAGATGTAGGATAAGGTTCAGTATATTATAATTGCACAACTAGGAGCACACACATTTATAATCCTACTTTTCCATGCATTCAATGTTTTCATTTCTCTGATGTTTGTAGATAATGGATACTACACAATAACATCATTCGATGCATCCCCTTTCTTTAAGTTCACCGATGATTAAATGTATTTTTTTTCCTGTGCAAGGGAATAAAATGTCTGCGTCTATCAACAAGTTCATTGGGGTATTCAAGAAATATGGAGTTGGTGATATCGTCTTCATGTAAATTTTTTAGCATAACCGGTGCTAAGATGTGTGAAGAAATAAAAAAATCGCTTGAGTTTCACCGTCAACATTGTCTGCAGATCTCATGATGAGTGTAATTACCAAATTGGGAATAAGATGTTGGTGCAGTTACATTATTTCAGCAAGGAAGTGGACAAGTTTACTGCAAAATTAGCAATTATTTATAAAGAACCACGTAAGTTACTTACCCCTGTCACCGTGTTGGTC
>NQII01012137.1:3043-25162 GCA_002778355.1 Clitarchus hookeri
TGCTGCTGCTGGGAGGGGGGTGGGTGGGTGCGTGTGTGACGCGGGCGCGATCGCTCGTGTGTGTGTGTGTGTCTGCATGCGGTACACACGTGGAGGATATTTTTTATATCTTGTTCTCGTAACCTTCGCAGCGCTAAACTTCCTCTTCGGGGGGCGGCCATCTTGGCTGCCAGCGGCACCTTGGCATCGGCCTAGGGATTCTAAACTTCCTCTTCGGGGGGCGGCCATCTTGTGGCAGCCAGCGACACCTTGGCATCGGCCTAGGGATTCTAAACTCCTCTTCGGGGGGGCGGCCATCTTGGCGGCCAGCGACACCTTGGCATCGGCCTAGGGATTCTAAACTTCCTCTTCGGGGGCGGCCATCTTGGCAGCCAGCGACGTCTTCCGCAACCAACTTGGCGTTGGCTTAGGGATTCTCCCATGGCTTACACCTTGGCGTCGGCCTAGGGATTCGAAAATGGCCGCCAGGGAATGTTCGGGAAAAAATATTTTTTCGGAACTTTTGAATAGTTGAGACTTTTCGAAAGTTAAATTAATGTTTTGAAAGATTACGTCATAAGTTTAATTTAAAAAATTAATTTTTAAAATATATTTTGTGAAAAATAATTTTTCAAAATTTATTTTTAAAATTCAATTTTTGCAATTTTTTGCAAATTTTTTGCACATTTTGGCACTGGCTGCCAAGATGGCCGCCAAGTTGACACTGGCTGCCAAGATGGCCGCCCTCGAAGCGGAATGCAAACGCATGAAGTTTGTCATTTCCTTACCAAGCTTCTGAAGGTCGAATCCCGAATCCCTGTCATGACGCTGTGTTAGAACACTCCATTTCACACTACTGATGTGGTTGACACACGTGCCAGAGAATTGATGTGATTGTCTTGTTTAACCAATAATAATTCATTTACTGGTTTTTTCTTTTTTTTTTTACTAATATCCTCTCTTTATTATTTCTCGTTGTGCCGATTTCTTTCGTTTCTGATACCTGTACAAGAGATTACTCGTAGTGCGTTCTCACGTGTTTAATATTTTTAAAATTTATTTCAGGTTTGATTAATATTTTATTTATTGTATTTTACGTTATATGTTGCAGTAGTGTTTGTGTGCAGTCATGAGTTATAGCAAGGTGAATAAAAGATAAGTCAACAACGCCAACAGGACATTATTAACCTCACCGAATCGTTATATTCCCTAATTAGGCGAGGGGAAATGAAACCCTGCAACGTAGCGGAAAGAGCGGCAGAAATGTCGAAACGCTTCAGATCCACAGTTCTAAGGTATGTTAAAATATATGTAGTATTAACAATTGCGTTTGCAAGTTGTGTGTGCTAGGGTTAATTATGTTGGCCTACGAAATGTGTCTACAAGAACATAAAGAAAATTTGTTAATAACTTGATAACATCGTCGAACGTTGTCTACGTGTCTTTTTAACGTTTTATTTGGGTAATTATTAAGTTTAGGGGGCTTTTCTGTAAAAAAAAAAAAAATAATTTCACGGAAAATGGTATATTTCCACCCCACTAATGATGCAGAACACGAATATACGACGGGCATTAACGTCCGACTAATTTCGTAACATGTGCCCACCTAACCTAACAGGTTCTATCCCCACGATGGGTGAAACACTATTTTACATTTTTAAACTAACCTAGGATTGTTGGGTTTTACACTAACCTAGGATTGTAGGGTTATATAGACTCAAATGTGAGTGTATGAATCACCTAACCAAAAGGTGGTATTACAATGTGTAATTAAAAATAAAAACTACTTTGTGTTGGAATTTGTGTACCCCTACGAGGGATTCTTCATAAACAACCCAATATATACAGTGGAAATTTCATTATAAAGACAACTGACAATGGTAAGGAAAATTGCCTCTATAGTGAGTTTGTTATAGTCAATTAATTTTATATAGGTTATGGAGAGATGGTGCATTTTAAGATTCTGAGGAAGGAGCTTGTTGATATTTATAAGTTACATTGCGGCATTAATTGCCATTGTTATATGTCACTAAATAGATTACAGTTGATATAACTGGAACTTCCCCTACTATTAAACATATCTGTATCACTTCACTAAACATGAGAGGACATCGTAATCGATGAAATCGCAGTCATAATCTTTTAAGAAAACAATTGTGTATTAATGCATTTCCCCAACACCACTGTTCTACAGCCATTGTCTTTTAGTTATTGTAAATTATCAGTGTCATATTTTTCACTTTCAGTGCTACATAGCCAACCTAATTTGCATAATTTAAAAAGGACCATAATTCAGTTACTGGGTCAACTACAGTTACTGATACCAAAAACATACAAGGGTTTGTTTACAAATGATGTGTGACAATGTGATATGCTCTGCCGTGTGTTAGTTTAGGTTAGTTTAATAGGTGGCAGGTATTGGTTACTATATAACCCTACAATCCTAGGTTAGTTAAAAAATGTAAGATGTGATTCACTCATTGTGGGGGGTTAGGTTCTGTTAGGTTAGGTGGGCACATATTACGAAATTAGTTGGACGTTAATGCCCCTCGTATATTCGTGCTCTGCATCATTAGCAGAGTAGAAATATAAGATTTTCAATGAATAATTTTTACAGGAAACCCTATAAACTTAATAATTTCCCAAATAAAACGTTAAGAATACACGTAGACAACGTTCGACGACATTATCAAGTTATTAACAAATTTTCTTTATGTTCTTGTAAACACATTTCGTGGGCCAACGTAATTGATCTTAACACACACAACTTGCAAACGCAATGCTTAATACTACATATATTTTAACATACCTTAGCACTGTAGATTTGGAGAGTTTCAACATTTCTGCCACTCTTTCCGCGACGTTGCAGGGTTTCATTTCCCCTCAGCTAATTAGTGAATACAACGATTCGGTGAGGTTAATGATGTCCTGTTGGCGTTGGTGACTTATCTTTTATTCACCTTGCTAGAACTCATGACTGCACACAAAAACTACCGCAACATACAACGTAAAATACAGTAAATAAAATTTTAAGCAAACCTGAAATAAATTTGAAAAATATTAAACATGTTAGAACGCACTATGAGTAATCTCTTATACAGATTTCAAAAGCAAAAGGAATCTGTACGAGAAGGTTAGCACAAATTAAAGTCATACGTTATGAAAAATCAAATAATAAAGAGCTGATATTGGTATAGTAAAAACCGATAAATGAAATATTAGGTTAAACAAGAATCGCACAAATTCTCTACAGCACGGCCATCCGGGGGGTTATGAGAGATTGGCGTTGCCATGTTAATGTTGTTGGATGGACTCCTTGAATGTTGACACATTTCATTGCAAAGTATTGTGTCTATAACATGTAATCAAAGTGAAAGTTTTTCTCCCCCACCCAATCTCCCAGTTAAAATCAAACCTATACACACACACAGACATAGAGAGAGAGAGAGAGAGAGTGAGAGAGAGAGATAGAGAGAAAGAGAGACATACACGCACACGAAACATCTAATTTTTAATACTCACATTTTGGGTTTATATAATGAAATTTTTTTCGCTTGCATCACANTGAGAGAGAGAGATAGAGAGAAAGAGAGACAGACACGCACACGAAACATCTAATTTTTAATACTCACATTTTGGGTTTATATAATGAAATTTTTTTCGCTTGCATCACATATTCTTTTGTGTCAAATTCTCAAGATTAAAAACTTTACGCTTGTGGAATATCCATTAGTAATATATACAGTACTTTTATGATGGGTACGTGCATGCACGAATACATGTACACACACACAGTGGAATGTAAACATTGCATGTTAACATTGCCATGTGACTGCCACATGGCAATGTTTGTTTACCCTTTGGCAGAAGGATACGAAATGGGCTTGAAAGTAGATCTTNTGCCACATGGCAATGTTTGTTTACTCTTTGGCAGAAGGATACGATATGGGCTTGAAAGTAGATCTTAAGCAGGGCTTCAAGAAAGTCTCTTCCAGTCATGAACCGACTATATATTGGATTTGAATGGTACGCCCCTACCACCCTTCCATTTCAAAACTCAGTACTGTTACTCCATCTTACCAACACCCCTCACCCGCACCACAACCACTATAACCCTCCCCTGCCTGACATCAAACCCATTTTTTTTTTAAAGAGTATCTAACAATTTAAGCTATTTATATCACTTCCTAAAACAGCGTCATCACAGATTACATTGAAATTNCGTCTAATCACACGGCCAAGGTCTCCCCCCCCCCTAGCTTTTACGAAAAGCACAACCCCAACCCGCTGCCCGGCACCTATTCCCACGCTGCTCTCGGGTGACAGGCAGCTAACCGACCTTGTCAAAACAATCGTAAAACGATCAGACATCTAGGAATCGATGAATTCATAAATATTAACAATATTTTATTTAAATATATCAAATATTTCAAAAATTCCCAAATCTTAGAAAAAAAAAACAGTAAAATATATTGAAAATGTATTTTTAATGCAAAATCGGTTTATAAAAGTTCAATTATGTAAATTTTACACTTTTCATGACACTTGGAAAAATTTAAAAAAAGAAAAATACTTTTGCAGGGATGGGGATTTCAACCCACAATCTCTCTAACAGAAATCGGGTATTTTAACCACTAAGCTACTTAAGCAACGATGGGAAGCATTTCTTTAAATCTGCTACATTAAACGCTATTCCCTGATACAATTACAGAAATTTTTATTGTTGTAAACATTTTTTATATGTTTTCAAATAATGCATATATGGCTCATGATCACATTTATTGGAGAGCTTTTTAAGTTCAAATTTATCGCATTTGCCATTTTGAAAACTTTTTGAAAGGCAAATGTTGTATTAAAAACATTTCGATATTTTCAGTCGGGGTCTGAATCATATGTCCCTATGCTGGCATTTATAGTTTTAATATAATCTTTTTAAATAATTATGCAACAGACCAAATTTTTTTGCGAGTCGGCTCGTAAGCAAGCGAATATGTATAGACATTAAGGTAGGAGAATATAATTTGAGAACTCTTAGGAGGAAGGCTTGTGAAATTTAGTTTACAAGTATAATTTTCAGATTCAAGTAGATATGTATGTTTATGGTAGCCATATTATTTTTTATATGCATAGGGTATGTCAAATTAAAAATCGGTATTTATTAATATATTCTAAATTTTTTCTGTAATTTAAAATATTTAAGTATATTTCGTTCATTCATAACGAAAATTCTACATAGGGTACAGTGGAACCATGCAAAAAGTTCTCCCAACTTCATCTTCGGTCTCCTCTCTTGAAGTCTAATTATTACACAATGTCGGAATTGGCATTTTATTCTCTGCCTCGTCTGTTTTGTTGACATAAATATGGTACACAGATAATTCAAATGTATGTTATATGACCAATCCAAGCTCATCATGTGAGTAACGACTCTCTGCACAAGTATGATATAATCATGATATGGATCAGCATATACCAACACTTTTCAAAGCATAGTTATCTATGATTTAAGAACCAATAGGCCCTTGAGATTTGTAATGTACGAGAGCAGCTAAGGTAATAATCATTCGTGCTCTTCTCAAACATTATTCCTTCGAAATACTCACCAATCCTCATTAATCCTTCGATAAAAGCCAATTCCTCATTCGTTTCTTCGATCAATCCTTCGGTTTGTAACCCTTCTCCCTTGCCTATAGAAATTACGTTAATTCGCCATCTCCAAAATGTATACATGTTGACTGAATTAACGTTTTCTATGCAGTCAACTACCCATTCATTTTTATACTAAAGTATTTATTATGCTAATAGTACCACTTTAAAATTGTAAAGAAAAAAGGATACGACACACAAAAAAAATTATTTTATATTAAATATTTATCATTATTTTGAAGATTACAATTTCAGAAGAAAGGAGTTCATGACATAATGCGATATAACCCTGTTCCTTCAGTTTACTAATGATTGAAGATATCTCGACAATGCGCGAGAAATACCCACGTTTTTGCAGGTCAATCAAATATCTGAGTCTATCAAAAAGTTAATTAGGGTCTTCAGGAAATATGTAATGAGCGTTCTTGATGCCTTCTGCCTTCTTCGCATCACTTGTCGAAAGAAACTCGTTGGTGAAATGTATGAGAACGTCGAGGGAATCATCATCCTTCTCATCAGATACTTCATCAACACTGTCACCATATTCATTATCATCAATACTGTCTTCATGATCATCTTCGTCTCCTGTTTCATCGTCAATATCAAGTTTTCTTTTTTTTTGTTGTAGGAGTTGCATGGCCATCATCAGTATTTAGAGCCGATGACCATGTATTTTGAAGTTCGCTGGCGTCACGTGAACGCCTTGCCAGTGTATATTCCACACATACCTACTCAATCATGCATTGTAGGTCTCTCATTCAATCATTAGCTTTAACGGTTTCGTCATAGTAGTCTGCCTAAACAGTACCCACTGGCGCAGCATGGGATATTGGCGACATCACTTACTGGCTTCCAGTAGACGAACCCTTGCAGATATCGATGTGTTCCTTCAATGTATCGCCTTGCATAACCTGCATAGTACCAATGTCACAATGCTTCATGCCCGAAAAGGACTCTTCGTACAGATCGTTCTCTCATGTCGCCGAGCACGACAGGTTTTGCTGAAGATCTTTCCACTGTATCAACACTGTTTTCCATGTAATTTTCCAGCAATGGGTGAAGGTGCATCCATAGATGTAAGATCTATAGTAGAATAAGTACAATCATTGCCTTGCATTATATTCATGAAGAAACAATCGTTGTTTCTACAGTATCAACTTGTGTATCTACATTGCCTAGCTACTAATATATATATATATATATATATATATATATAAACTTGCTAGCATATTTCGTTAGTGGGATTTAAGCATTTTTATGTATATATTCAAAAATAAATTTTATATATATCTCTGATCAAATTACCATGCAGTTACATTTTCAGCAGTTTCTTTCAAATAAGTTCTTTGCTCATTTTTAAATCATGATCACACTTAAATCAGACAACTGACTCCTCCCATTCCGACCCTTTACAAGTCTGACCCCTAAATGACACCTAAATGACATTTAATTATATCTTATGCCCTCTGATGACCCCTACATGACCCCTACATAACCCCTAATGACTCCTGATTACCTCTAACGACACCATATGACACCTTAATAACCCCCTAATGACACCTAAATGAATAATAAAAATAGCCCTAAATAATCCCCAAATATTCCTAAATGACCTCCTTAATGACATCTTAATGACCCATAATAACTCATTAATGACCCATAATTGTGTCGAGTGTGGTGCTGATTGTGGTGCATGTGGTGCTGCCGAAGGTGCCCCATCTGATAAAGTCGATAGCACTGTGCCAATCTCAGGTGTTGATGGACCAGCATCTTTTGGCTCCATAATACATTCCAGTTGTTCACACGAGGTGAGACGAAGTCTATTCACGACTGCCACTGTCAAACTAAGCTTCCTAACTTGAACCCGGCTGCTTAAATACCCACCAACCAACAGGTACCATACCAGCCACTGTAACTCATGCATGCCATCTGCTCTACCAACCAACAACAGACGATTTATATTCATCGTCAATATCTCTTACTATTACTCAAGCATAACTCAACTATTAAGTTCACACTGACCTTACCAAAAATTTACTTACTTGTCATACTTTCTGCTCTACTGGTCGACACCAGCCAAATATATACCAGTCACTAAACCACTATACCAACCAACCATCCGATATAACACAAGTCATTCCAGACCACCCAACACCCACCCCATCTCCTATAACCAAAGTGAAATTCAGTCATAACAATCAACCATACCACCCAATACACCAAGCACAATATCCATAGTAACTCAAGTATACCAAGCAACTATACGCCTGAGGCCAGCCCATAATCTAAGGCCCATTCTATTTGCTCTACCGATGCTTTTCATAATGGTTGGTTTTATTTGGGGGGTCTTGGTCGTGTGTTTAAAGGACATGTCTTTTGTTTGCGAGAGGGTGTCCATGTGGTCTTGGAATGTGTGGGGTGTGGGGTGGTTTGATTGTATTTGAAGAGGGGGGGGGTAGATTGATACTTTCGATGTAAACTGCGACGACACTGTTTGGGTCAGTGATATAAATAGCTTTAATTGTTAGATAATCTTCTAAAAAAAATGGGTGTGATGTCAAGTAGGGGAGGGGGTAGAGTGTGTGAGTTGTGGGTGAGTTGTGTTGGTAAGGTGCGGTGACTGAACTGAGTTTTGAAATGGAATGCCCCATTCCTCTTAAATCCAATATGGTTGCCCTGATATTGGGTTACATAATCGACATGACATCACGACCGTATGCGTCTTGAAAAAAAGAGTCGGGTGATACATAATACTCCATACTTATACTTTTAAATATTGTGATTATAAAAATATTTTCTATTTGAAAAAATTATTTTTAATATATTTTATTTTATAAGCTCCTCAGATTCCTCATTGTGGCTGGGTTTTGGGATACCTCATACACATTGAGGAGCAAGTACTTTCTTCACAAATGTTTGGAAAAATCAGGAAATTTTGAGGGGGGGAAAAAAGGTAAATTTGAGTGCAAAAACCGATTTAAAGGGGAACNAGGGGGGGAAAAAGGTAAATTTGAGTGCAAAGACCGATTTAAAGGGGATCATTATCAATTTTTAGGGGAAAACGGGAAATTTCAAGATGGCGGACGGCATCTCAGTCCCCAGACCTTGTCCTGGAACCTACTATTTCGTTCTACTATCATTAGAGTGTTTATTTTTATCTACTATAAAGCAATATTAAAGTTCGAGCAAATAAAACCATAATGCTTTGCCTATGCTATTCCTATTCTTTAAAAGTCTTTACACTATATTTTGAAGCTAATCATTACTATTGTACGTTAACAAATTTGTTCAGTTTTCATCATCTTCCTGCTATACATGCAGTATCGTAAAAGCACACAAGTTCACAAAATTTACTCAAATTTTTTCCAAAAAATCTTTTCTTGTGCAGGAAAACTTTAATCATTATATTCTTTTCACGCAATTCACTCGTGTGTTTATTCATAATGTAAATTTTGAGGCACTGAATTTCGACAGTATAATCTATGCAAATAAGAAGGATTTATTTCCAAACAAAGTATTTCCGTTCTCTAAAGGACTTCCAGTCGTTACGGTGAGCCGCTCAAGTATATCAAATCAATCGCTGTTTGCTATGTTAGGTTATTTATTAAATCAACCATTTAAGTGTTATTACAGAGGTCAGTANGTAAATTTTGAGGCACTGAATTTCGACAGTATAATCTATGCAAATAAGAAGGATTTATTTCCAAACAAAGTATTTCAGTTCTCTAAAGGACTTCCAGTCGTTACGGTGAGCCGCTCAAGTATATCAAATCAATCGCTGTTTGCTATGTTAGGTTATTTATTAAATCAACCATTTAAGTGTTATTACAGAGGTCAGTAAAAATAATAATAAACGTAAATTTTGAAACTTACAACATACACGCTAAAAGTATGATAAGGAACAGACATTTAACTTCACCGTTGTTAATAGTTTCAGATGACTGTCAGGTGAATGTTGCCTCACGAATATATAAAATTCACAAAATGTTTGGAATATTGTGAGATAAGGCAGCTTGGGTGGCAGGAGTTTTGCAGTCATTTTGTGATAAACAGAGCGCGCACTAATGCATTTAACAAACGTGGAATCAGTTGAAAACAGCAGTTTATAATCGTCCACAGCCTCCAGAATCACATCCAGATCACACAAAAGCTGCCCAGATGGAATGGTATCTTCTTTAGGAAGATGACCTCAACACATTGATTACAAGCTTGCTACGGCGTGTTAGGGACCTGTACAATGCACATGGAGGCCATATACGGTATTAAGCTGCAATGGGGAGAAAGAAACCCTCCCTAATCAGACACACTATTAAGTTACTTTTGTTGTTCTTTCATGTTTATTTTTTTGTGATATTAGTAAAATGTTTCTTTTTGTTAGAAACACATTGAATTTAAAGTTCTGCATCGGTACCATTGGTAACTTATAATTTCTATGCTTTATTTTATGTATATTGCATATTTTATTTTGCATTCTGTATGTATATTCTAAATTTCTTGTGATGTGCTTATATAAATTAATTTTTATACACCCCAGAACCCAAAACACGCTGAATCTTAAGCCGGTACGTAAGCAAATACGAACTACGCCTTGCAGGTTTGCGGTCCGAGCCGTCATTAAAATTGATGGCCATTAATACTAGTAGCCATAGAATCTAAGTCCCTCGAGCTTTGAGAACTTTTCCACCTCTCGCGCGTCCAGCCACGCTGAAAAGAGAGAGAAAAAGCCCGTCTTTCAAGCGGTGAAAAAGTCATGCTGGCGCTACGAATAAAAAAAAATCCTCCTCTGCCCGAATTTCTCCGGGAAGAAGTCACAGAACAGAAGGGGTGGTTTTTTTCGGGNTTTCCAGGATATTCTTCCGCCCCATGCCAAGAAAGCTTAACAAGTCTAGAAAATTACACCAAAGGGACAACGCACTAAATTCGCGCCCACAAAATGCGATATTTTTTTTTTCTTTAACAAACTATTTCTTACTAGGTACTAGCAACACACCTTTATTCTTATGGTTTTTTTTTTCATAAGAATCATAAATGAAAAGTTAAAATTGATAAATAATATATAAGTAAACTTTCGATTCTATCGAAAATAATATATTTTTATGTCAACAGAAATATAAAACGCTTGTGATGTATGGCGTATTTAGGGAACAACCAAGCACGTCATAAATTGGGTGACTTTTCAACGGTTTGATTCTATAGTGTGAAGAAACCGCGAATGGACTAGAGACTGCTTATTCGTGTTCTGCGCATGTACCCAACACTGACCTGCCCCAAAGGTGTACAAATGTCAAAGTCACGTAGCAAACGGTGACGAACGCATTTGTTGATATCTCAATTTTCAAAGAACAAACAGATTTATATGAATAAATTGCTTTCGCCGATTTGAATTTCATCTAACTGCATTACAAATTGGGTCGAGGAAGTATACATACATCTCAAAGCACTTGTTAACAAATCAGTGTTCTAACCTCAAATCCAATCCATGCCGTTTTTGATACACATGTTGGCAGAAAAGCAATTCACTGTTGGGGCACAAAGAATCGTTGAGATCGGTCTATCTCATATTTACTCTATGCTCGTTACTCGAATAGGGAAAACGAAACCTCACCAAAGATGCCCGAAGTCTTCCCGAAGTCGTGCTTCTATGGTCTTACAACTTCGTCATTAAAAAAATTATTACATGTTTAAACAAAATATATACTATATTCACATTGCTTAATTATACAATAAGCAATCGTGCAGTTTATCTCTTTAGATATTGTATAAACTCATGATTGATTTGCATATTTTAATTTCGATGGTTGTAGCACAGACTGCTTTGTCTAAGTGCCATTCACGTCTATTTATTTGTGCCACGTGTATTTTCATGACTATATGCACACAACGGGTTGTAATGTAGTGTTTCACCTGAACGGTTACAGTTTATATTCGCTCAAATATATTTATGATGCTAAATAACTGTGGATAAGAGAAGCATAAATAATATTGCCCATAAAACATAGGCCAATCACAACATAAAAAACATACAGCTGTCAAGGTATCTACAATACCACCAACATAACACAGGGAGAATATATATTTTACTCTGAGTTCTAAAGTTGGCAGTACCGTAGAACCTACTTCGGCTTGCTTCGGTAAACAGATAAATCGGATAAGGATCTCTCGTTATAGCCTTGACTTACAACTCTCTATAGGCTGTTCACGGTAAAGTGAGAACTTTAGAGGCCCTAGTTACTTTTTTCCTTATCAGTAATTTTTCCGCCACATTTTGAAATAAATAGTGCCATGTAAGTAATAATCACAGAGAATATATTTCACCGGACTCGAAAGTTAACGTCTAAAACTAGAATAAAGTATTTTTTTTTTTACTATTATTCCAAATGAGAGGGCTTGAGAAAGTGCTCAATGGCATATAGTTGTATGCTCCCTGGAGAACAGATCTGGCCTTCTATCCCTTGTCTCTGCCGACACGGATTACCTGCGTGAGTCGAGAGATGTCCCACCCTTCCAGGTTTCCACTCCTCCTTCCCCCACTTTAGCAACCGTTCTTGCCTGGTGCACCTTGTCGATATGCATAATTGAGTTTCCCCCGGCCGACAGGCGACCGACGCCGAATGCCCAAGTTTCAGCATTTCAATTCCGACGGTCTAACCGCCCACAGTCTTGCATTGGCAGGTTCCCGGGCGAGTCGGGCCCTTATTACAAACTTGTATGGGTAACGTTAGAATTTAATAACAGGCCTCCTCTCCGACCTAGCTCTGCCTCAGGCGAACGTGCGGAGGAATGAGCGGAGTATTTATTTTTCAAACCTCACGAAGTTGGGCGAGGGCTTAGGGTTTCGCCACCACCTGATTTCACCTCGAGTAACTTTAAAGAAAATGAAATGCCAGAACCTTCTAATACTTTACTCAACCGATAGATTTACATCCGTTCATGTTTAGAACTATGTCTTGCAGTCTAGCGCAATAATTTCTATATATTTCACAAGTACAGCTGTTACAATTATCAACATTCTCAATTTTTATTTTTATTTTGGAAATGGTTCTAAGATACATTTATTATCATACACTTAAACTGAAAACAGTGCAATCTGCGAAAAAATAAACAATTGTTTTTAATAAAAAAAAGACACAAAAATACATGATAAATCTAAAAACACCTGTATCTGAGCATGAGGAATTAGTACAAATAACTCTCAGAATCAGCGCCAAGGTACGCAGTCATTTAACCAACAATGACACACGTGTAAACGTTAAAATGGCAAGGAACTATACAATTTTTATGGAAGGATAGGACGATGTTACTGCACTTTTTAACTCGACAGTACATTCATTTGCTGCCCTTATAAAAGTGAATTCTACAACCCCACCCCATTTTTTTCATCCCTTAAATTGAATTTCTTATAACGCAATATTTTCATTAATTTGTTCGCAAAGGGACTTTTTTATAAATGTGGTTTGTTGTTATAGCATTAAGTCAAATTGATGTATGCTAAACGCTTGATATAATTTGCTTAATACATATTGATTTCACTACCGCGCCTTAAATCCTTAGTAAATTTGCAAATTTTTGTGTATTTTCGTTCTCGATCTTACTTTAGTACACTATAATATCATAACTGAGTACTTACAAGTTAAGTAATGTTTTTTTAAATACGTTGTTACGGAATATATAAGTTTTTATTGTCCATTTGTTTTCAGTTGCTCAATGATCTGAGGATGATTTCACGCGTGAAAATGCCCTTTTTTGAACTAACTTGATTGTATTTTATGAATTAACGAGCCGTATTTGTTTGTTTTTCATTTGTAACCCTCTGAAAACGGTTTCTTTCTGTACCCCTAGAAACTGAAAATTTCGACGCGTAATTGAAATTACTACTACAAACAAACGAAAACGAGCGCAAAGAAACTAAAGACGTCACATGATGAGAAAAAAATACATAGATTAAATTACTTAATTGAGTATCTAGTTAAAATAATGGCGGNGTTGTCTATATATAGTGGTGTGGCGAGGAGCCTAGTAGTTCTCAAAAATAAAATTACGACTGACAAAAACAATTATTTATAGCCCTTCTTCAGCTAATGTTGCTATACATATATTTCGTCGGGAGGAATTGCATTAATAAAACTCTATATGATTTTTTTTTTGGATAATATGATAATCATTTGTGTGCCCAAACTATCATTTTCATTCCTAAAAGACAATCCCAAAAGTTTAAAACATAGCGATTTTTTTTCCAAACTAAATTAAATTTTAAATATTTTAAATGTACGAGTATGTAGTGGTACTTAACAACTTCTCCCATGCACAAATTGATATAGCTATCTGAACACATTATTCTTAGATAACGAGTAATGTTACAGATAACTGGAATTGTAAAAAATATATATAGATAATTGGAGCGAATATAACTATGAAGCATGAACAGTCAAAGATTGATTCGGAGTTGCGTGCCGATGCGCTTCCCACACACACAACGCTATTTGCAAAAATTCGTCAAGTTGCAGCACTGGTTTTAGAAAATATAACTTTGTGTTACGCAATCTATATTTTTGTCGTATGAATTTAACAGCAAAACGCTTGCTAATATATTACATATCTGTACACATGCTGCGCAAAAATACTGCACAGACTGAACTATTCCTACAAAAGAGATCGATGAGCAGTTTCAAATAAATGATCCATTTTTTCGTACCATGTACAAAAGTTTATCATGGATATTTATGATGTATAATACATGCATTATTCTGAAAAACCTCAGACATACATCGAGCGAGCAATGGTTGTAATAAATAATAAGTAAGGGTCTTCAATACAGCTAATGTCAATACAGCTTCAATGCAGACTGATGTCGGTTTAGTAACTATAGTTGCCTTTTACTTTTATAATCACAACCAAATAATAAATTTTTTTATTTTTTTTATTATTACAATTTAATGTTTGATAGACCTATTTCAACAGTAAAAACTAAATAGAGGTGTTTTCTTTTTAGTTTTAAACTCAATGGGATAAAATAGGTAATTTTATTCATGCAAACATTTTATAATTGTTAAAAAAATTCAAAATTGTGGTTTTGTGATATTAATAAGCAAATTCCAAACGATAAAATATGGTAACGATGTTCCTCTGTTCGCTTTTGGTTTTTGATATATTTCAGTCAGATATTATTGCGTAAGTATTATGCATTCATAAACTTCAACTATGTAAAACACTAATGTATTTATTTAAAAGGTTTTTATTTTTCCTATTCATCAGATCCTTTGAAAAACTGTCTGCAAATGGAAATCCACGAGCTTTGTTTTTTGATACGTTTGTGGAATTCTTCGAAGCATTTTTCCTACAACTCTGTATGCTTCTTCACATCTCATATGAAGAGTTCTAAATCTGAAAATATTGTCAAGCCCATGAAGGTCTTATCTCACAGCTACGGCAAATGACCGCATGTGTGCATTGGCCAATTGACAGCATAGTACTGCAAAGCGGCGACGCAGCGGCACCGGAGATACGTGTGCACCGACACTGCTTCATCTCAGCTTGCCCACGATGCTGTTGTGTACCAAGCAGAGGTAGTTGTAACGGTACAGTGTGTTTCATAGCAACCGAGCTGTGCAGGATTACCTGAGAAGCGACCTTTGTGACGTGTCACTTCGCCTTCGCCTGCTCCACCTGGGCGGTTTGGTGGCCGATGCAGCATCGTTTCAAAGCTAACGTAATTTAATTTTTTTTTAACTTTTATATAGCCTATATAAAAAAATTTACAGTGTTATTTTTACGTTATAGGGTTGCGTGTTATTGCATAATCATGTATTTCGTTTGAATAAAGCGTAAGACTATAAAGTGTCCGCCAAGAAGTAAGAAGAAAACTAAAGGCTATTTACATAATAGAAGGCTTCAAGCAAATAAAATTGGTAGGAGCACATACATTGAAAGGTATGGAGCTATCAAAATTCGATTCCTTGGATTACCGCGACATCCTTACCTCCATAGCAAAGTTGGTGTTATAAAAATTAATAGACAAACTCAGTCGTTCATAAATAAAGCTAATCATTATGCCGTATAAGTAAATAAATAATATATTTCGCAAAGGAAGTTTTTTGTGACCGTAAATATGTTTATTAACAATGTAAACTAATGTTTTTTACCACCTAGAATTGCTTTTTATAACAAATACTGATACACCACCACAGGCTGAAAATCTTGGATCTGTTTTGGCTAATTATTACTCCCATTCACATGCTGTTTATCATACAAAAGTTTTATTTCAAAGCAATTAGGTCACCAGAAAGATACTCGGCTCATTACCAAAAACATGTTGCAAATAATGGTTCTTATTGGCTTATAGTAAAATGCTGATTGCTGAAAAACTGGTTTCATGATTGCAGGGAGAAGGTTATCACTAATTGAATTTCCACTGCTAATGATGATCATCTTTCTCAGATACAAATTACACCTCATTCGTCCCACATTTCAGCGTGCGAAAACAACAAAATGTAAGCAATTTTGTGTTTGTATAGTTGTTATAAAATCCGCAAGAATCCCTGATCGGATATATGTAATTATTCGGTATATACGCAAATATTATGTATGTAATTTCATATTACTTACACTCTGTTTATTAAACACCCCTGCTATCCACATTAAGTAAAGGAAGTATGTTTACGATCATCTTTCAGTCCACATTTCTAGTTACATGGCACACTATGCCACTGGCCGATTTACAAATGGGCGTGTTCTGATATTTCTGTCCGCAATTACTGAATATATTTCGCATTATCATATGCATGAGAAGTATATAAGTTCAGTTTTTAAACGCGTTTTAAATATTTTGTTTAAGGAATGAGTGTGGGACTTCGAGTGAAATACCTGTTAGTCAGACGAGTAGGATGCTCCCCCTCTCAAAACCTATTCGAGATGTCCACAAAGGAACGTTACACCTCCAAGAGCTCCTACGCCTCCATGTGAACATTGAATGAACTGGTAAGAGTTTTCCAATGATGGGGGAGAAAGGTGGAGGAATAATCAATAATTTCAGAAAAAAAAATGCTCCCTATTTAAAACTAAACACGTATCTCGTTTACATCGTTCGTGTTAACTTCTTGTTTTGTTTTTTTATTCTTAAATTTAAATATTTTTACTGTGCCGAAGAGTTGAAACTATTTTGGTCAGAGTTTGTACTGATTAACTTCTTCATTACTATCAAAAGTAAACGGTACTTGAATAATCACGTTGCATGAAAATAGACACACTTTAAATGGATACTGGACATATATCGAATTATGGTGGTTTTTAAAATAATTTTGGTTCATAGTGTTTCTTTTCAGTGTTTAATGTTGTGCAATTCATGTTTTTGCAGTAATGAATATGTCCTGATCTTTCTGAATCCAGCACCAGTGACCCTTCCAAAGCAGTCCAAATTGAAGGACACCTAATTGTTGATCTTATGTTTTTCACCAGACAGTACGATAAATTGATACAGCATTACAAGAAATGTAAAGGAGGACAATACACACTAACATCTGAGAAAATAAAAGAACTTATCAGCAGCTTCACGTACAAATTATTCATGTGTGATGGAACTAAACAAATGTACACTGATCTTCCTGAAAATAAAGAAATGAATACTGCATTCGCGTGGGGGGCTACAGCTGCTAGCATTGGACAAAATCAAGCTGAGGAAATGTTTTCTGTTATGAGCATTTCAGTAATGGCTAGACGACATTTCACCCACCACGAGAAAAAAGTGTAAGAGGTAAGTTTCCTTTCGTTTTACGATTATAAAATGCTATCTAGTTATACGTTTGGAAATAGTTCTCGTCCCTATTTTCGGAGAAAGGCTGTCGCACTCACCCGTGAAACCAAATTGTTTTTAAACTCGATGAAGGAAATATTTTTGGACAAATACAATTATTAATCTTTAAACAGCAATGATATAGTATTGTATTAGCTACTCTCATATGCATTTTCATTTTATTTTATTTCCTCGCTATTGCTTGCATTATTTCATTCATACGTTTTTTCTTTTCAATTTTATAATTTATGTGTAAAATCTAACAGGATAATGCTAAGCCACTTTATCTTCTATTTTAAAGTGATAAATAGCAACAAGAGGAGCAACAATAAAGTGAGCATTTATTATTACTTAGCGTGATTTTTTCTGTTTTTTATGAGAAACGTGGTAATTACACGTTGTCGAAATTTATATATACAATATTAAGGACTTTTTTCGTTGAGATATATTTTCTTGCAGGTATGGAAACAAAAATTCATACAAAAAATTTTAGTGGCTGTAGAAAAAGAGAAAAGAATGACTCTCGAAAACGGTGACGTGGAGGAAGTAAATCCTTTCATAACGGGCATTGCTGATGGAGCTTGGTGCCAGAGAAGTTATGGTCATGGCTATTCCGCAAATGCTGAAACGGTAAGTGTGAATGGCATAATAACGAAAATAAATTATTTATGTCTACCGTTTCCGGTGTAAAAGTTCAACTGTACTTGAGAGAAAACGGTGGGGAAACATAAATTATGCTGATCTGCCATAATTTCTTGGTGCGCCAGTTTATATTAACCATGTAACATGGTTTTTGAAGCAGTGTGTCGTTTAATCAAAGAGACCGGCGTACCGTACCTTACGTAAGCATGCAATTTTTTTTAAACAGCGGCTTACTCCGTTTATTTAGTAACCATATTGTCGTTATTATTTTTCACTCTCTACTCTGTAAATGTACTTTTTTACGTATAATAATTGGGGAAAAGGTTTATATTTAGTATAGAAAAAAAATTTGTTTTTATTTTTTTATCCTAAATTGACAAATGTTTCATAAGCTGCTTGTAGGATTAAAGCAAAAATAGCAGTTGGATGGGCGAGGAAGACAGAATTATCCTGAGGGAATCCTACAAGTTTTCCGGATACGGAAGTCCAGCTGTTGCGTTCGTGGCGGTAGCTACGCGACCACCTGTTTCTCAGGACAAAAAATTTGGAAATAACGAATAATATCGAGGTTAATTACNGCGGTAGCTACGCGACCACCTGTTTCTCAGGACAAAAAATTTGGAAATAACGAATAATATCGAGGTTAATTACGGGATCCTTAAAGAGAAGTCATTTTATTTTCATTAGAAAAATAAAATGTTTGAATTTGTTCGTGATTATTTAAGATCAAATGGTCTAAAAGACATAAATTGACCGAAAATTAATTTTAATATACTGCCTTGCGGATAACAGCTCACTAAGTAGCGTCATATATTAGTCAAGTATCTGCGGGTAGCAAACACAGTAGTGGTTCGTAATTAATTTCCAAAAATTTTTATTTAATTAAATATATACCGTGAGTACGTGGGCTTCGCTTTTAATCCAGATACGTAGCAGGAATGTAGATTATACAATAAATTAAAAATTTATCTAAAAAGTGTAAATAAATATATAGCATTTTCGGTATTGAAGTCAAGAGTCTCGTGACCCGTATCTGCGCCAATGACGTTGGCCATATTGGCCACTAATGTCCGGCCCTGAATCTTCAAATAGGTATTAGGTATAATGGGACCGTTCTTTGTTTACATAGCTAACTCGTAGGCCTGAGGAGCTAATTTGGACATGACTTAGAGGTGCAGACGTTCAATGGGAATCCGGCGAGCTTGAACTTTCAGAATGATATATTACGTTACCGCCACCATTCTAGTTTCCGTTGACCTTTGACGTAGAAATTAGATGTTCACTATCCAAAAGTCTCGAAAATTACAACTAATAATTTAATAGTAACTGTACACTGCAGTTATATCGATGATCATATTTTAAATTTGGTATGTGCTATAATAATATCAGTGATCCTGTGGTTCTCAAAGATGAACTACCTATCCCGGCACCGTATATTTTCCGTTATTTTAAACAATGTGTGAGAAATGATGAGAGTCTTTATTAAAATGCCTTTTCGTAAGACAAATTTTGTCATTTTTATCATAAAAACTTACTATTTTGTAGAAAAACTGTATAAAAGTTTAAAGAAAATGAATAACTTTCATTTCACGGGCTACCAGTGGTCTGTTGACCATGGTTTGAGGACCGCTGCACTTTCTTAGAGGGAGAAAAAGTGGATGCAAAGGCTATACGTACGTTACTGAGTAAAAAAATTTAACATATTTAAAATTATTACACTTCGCTTCGAACTGCACGTGCAGAGCTAATAAACTGGAGTAATTTTTAAATGACGTTCAAAAATATTTTTTAAAATTTTATTCTTTCAATTAATTGCATTATTGACAAGATTATCAAAAAGATTTTATCACAGAATCCAGAATAATGATGAACGTAAATGTATTGTATCATTTTATCTGCTCACTATCTAAAAATGTTGTTAAGTGCGTAATTGGATAAGCTCGTACTAAAAATATGGCAGTGTAAATTCACTTGCAAAAAATATTCCCTAGTTCAAAACACCGGGACAGTCTCTCAACCACCTAAATTTGAGTTGAATTATAATAACGCAATAACAAATGTGCTTAGTCGCGGGAAAGATTTTATCAAATTATTCTAATATACTTCTTGTGTCAATATCTAATTTACGATTCAGCCATCGTAATAATTTGTACATTTAATTCCCCAAAAATATCAAAAAATGAACCGCAATTATAAAATGTTTAGAATTAAATGGTGTATTAGTGAACGCTCTACTAATTTAACATTATATGAAGTGTCTTTTGTTAATATGAACAGCTATTATTCACTAAAACATTAAGGAAATTAAGCGATAGATAAGAAAGGTCAGTTATTTCACCGCTCTGAAAAATTGGTTTACTACAAAATGTTGACGAAGCAATGTAAAACCACTGAATTAGTAAAACTAAATTTTCAAATAGTGAATATTCATTGTTTAAAATTTAAATATCAGCATTTGTAAATAACAGATTTAGGGGACATACACATAAATGAAAATAACACTTTAATTAACAAAATTTAATTTAAAATATTTTATTTAGGGTTATTGGAAGACATAGAGCCTAAAATATTGTGTAAGATACCATAAATAATTTTTACAGCAAATAATATTATAGGATTAGCGTGCTACTCAACAACACTAACGCGAATACAACTTTGGTATTAATAGTGTCTTTTTTTTAAGCTAGTAAAAATTATTTAGATTATTAATATTTCTGGATTCGTCACGATGCACATAATATCTCAAATTACTGGAGCATTCAAGTTAAGTAGGANTAGATTATTAATATTTCTGGATTCGTCACGATGCACATAATATCTCAAATTACTGGAGCATTCAAGTTAAGTAGGAATAAGTGTTTTTTTCTTAATTCTGTATACTTACAGACACGGAATATTTTCGAGTCAACACATGTTCGAAAAAAACTNATAAGTGTTTTTTTCTTAATTCTGTATACTTACAGACACGGAATATTTTCGAGTCAACACATGTTCGAAAAAAACTCTTAACTTCTTGCTCCTTTTATCATCGGATAGTCGAGTTTTTAGTTTGCTTAGTTCATGTTCTACTTAGAGTATCAGAAAATTAATTGGCTTCACACATGTTGAAGAGCCAATACCGACAGAAAACTGGCTGACTTTTGTGCGGTGTGTTGAATGCTATAATTGGCTTCACACATGTTGAAGAGCCAATACCGACAGAAAACTGGCTGACTTTTGTGCGGTGTGTTGAATGCTAAGTATGAGTCAAGTTTTCTCGCGATAAACCATTGTCCCTATGTTAAGGCTGTTCAAGGTCAACTGAGCACTTTTGAAACTACTGATAAAGATATACTTGTTTGCACATTGAGTATTCTTCCACTGTATGTACTTTCAACATTGCCATGGCTCTGATCACTTTATTCATGTGTCGGTTTGGTGAAATAATGAAATATCACACATGCAAATATTTAACGAATATACACTTTTTACACATGTGCATTAAAAACAGAAAGCAAAATGAATAATTTCAGTATTTACAAACGTTTACCTAATACTATTAAATCAACGTTAAGAAATGGCACTACTTTCCCTCCGTCGTTACCAACTTTGCAGGGCGCATGCCAGTCAACGTATCCGTTAAAATATATGTAGGTCGGAGCAGTGACTTTTTTCAAAGGTTAATTTCGAAAGTGCTCAGTTAATCGTGTGCGGCCTACATACTACTATACTTCCGCTGCAATTCCTGCCTGGGGTGAAATCTTTCCTCGCTGTAGGCTTTTCACTGTAAAATAAGCTCTTTTGAGGCCTCAGTTCCTNCTGGGGTGAAATCTTTCCTCGCTGTAGGCTTTTCACTGTAAAATAAGCTCTTTTGAGGCCTCAGTTCCTTTTTCGTTTCAGTCATATTTTATTCTTTAGTCACCTTTTTATTTATATATTGCCATGTGAGCAATAAACACTATTTGTATGTTCCACCACACTCGGGAGTTAACGTCTAAGGTTGAACTGAAATGCATTGATTGACTCTTATTCTAAATTAGAGGGCTTTCAATAGTGCTCAGTTTACCGTGAATAGCCTATATAACTGG
>NQII01012138.1:0-23931 GCA_002778355.1 Clitarchus hookeri
GGTTTGTGCGGAACTACACATATTATAGCTGTTTCTAACGCCTGACTTATCGAGGTTTTGACAGGAACGGACATGTAGCAAAGTGACTGCCCCACCCAACAAACAGATGGCACGACTAACTGATCTTCTACTATTTCTGACTTGTCGGATTTTGTGTAATCAACCACACATGTGCTTTAATTGAAAGTATTAACATGAAGGTACTGATAACTAACGAGCCTACTTTCCTCTACATGGGTGTAAATAAACGGAAGAGAAGTTGTTAAAAGTTTAGATGGTAGGTAAGCGTTAACGTCTCAGTAACAGCGATATCATTAGATATGGGACCAGAGACACGTCAGACATTATCAAGACAATTAAAGTAAAATACACGAGTAACTTACGCGGGATTCTAATTTTGAAAGGTCATAAAATTAAGCTTGTGTGCCAGACACGGCATCATAAATTATAGGGTTCAATAACATAAAATATGAACATGGCCATGAGTTTGAAAATAACTGTCTTAGCAATTAAAATCACACAAGTTTACGTGACCTACCATAACAATACTTGTGTGAAAATTTGGTCTGAATCTGTTGATTGGTACCCGAGATAAGTTAAATAACTTATATTCTTAATCGGTGCTATCTTACAAGACTGCCTAAAAATTTTCTTTACACTATGCGTCTAATATATTCTGTCAGCATAAAATGTTTGGTTGCATTTTATCTCAATTGTTAAATAGATATGAAAAAAAGATCAATATATATATATATATATATATATATATATATATATTGATCTTTTTTTCATATCAATATATATATATATATTCATGGATATATGGCTACCATTTAAATCATGTTTCTTTACATGGCCTTCTTTACTTGTGCAAAATTTAGTAGAAATTAGTAGTTTTATTCAGAAAAAATTTAAATTATGGTAAATGTTCTCACTTGAAACTACTTTTTAAAAAAAACCAGCAAAAATATGATCTCTGTATGCATAGCGGTTGATCGTTCGTCGAGATATGGCATAAAACGCTATTGATCATATCACGATCCTCATAAATAAAGGGCAAAAATTGTATATGTTAGCACATTCGAATATTATCATAGATTAAATATAGAAAGTTAAATTNCATAAATAAAGGGCAAAAATTGTATATGTTAGCACATTCGAATATTATCATAGATTAAATATAGAAAGTTAAATTTAAATACTTTGCATAGTTTCGTAGATATAGCACACCAAGCTAAAGTGTTTGTATACGAGGAATTCAGGAAATAAAATATTTACAATCTTNTAGTTTCGTAGATATAGCACACCAAGCTAAAGTGTTTGTATACGAGGAATTCAGGAAATAAAATATTTACAATCTTAAAACATATAAATTATTATAGCCAACCACAGTAAATGTTTGGCAAATTGAAGTTAATCAGTTAATTGCTTCCCTAGATACGGCATAAAAGCAGCATTATTTAATGTGGTGTTATCTTACACGTGGATTCGCATAGATAATGTTGATGGATTTAACTGATACAATCATTATCCACTGAAAGGTGTAATTTGTACTGCAGTTTCGTAGATAAAAAATTCTGATCTGTATATAATTATAGCTGCAGTAATACTTTTTTACTGTCCCTAAAACTCTCAAAAATATATCGGTTTACCCAGATTGCATAAGTGCTAATTGTTTGCCAAATTTGGTAGAAAACGGTTGTTTTTTCGGAGATCAAAAAACACATATAGTTACTTCAAAATTTACTCTTGAGACAAGCCAAAGTATCCGCAGCTATGTGTGTCGTTCAAGGATAAGTGAAGTGCTGTGTTGCAAGTGTCGGTTGTTCAAGTTCTAAAATCAAACAACAGGCGTTGACACATCGAGTCCCAGTAGTATATTTGTGCGAGACATGGGCCAAAAACTTGCGGAATGTCTATAACAAGTCCACGATCAATCCGAAAAACGAGATCACTTATTTATAATGTCTAATTCAATGTATACTGTGTACATTTCACTTGAGAANACGATCAATCCGAAAAACGAGATCACTTATTTATAATGTCTAATTCAATGTATACTGTGTACATTTCACTTGAGAATCTGGAACATTATACAGGATAGTTCCATTAATCGGCGCTAATAAACAGTCGATTCTTGTGTTCATTTGAATCCAGTCTGCGTAACTAGATAACAATGTATTCCTCTTCTATCGGTACAAGTAAGACAACAGGAATATGAAACACCAGTTTATTTACAACTAATTTGTTTCTCTTTACCAGCATGCTCATTTCCACAAAATACTGAAGCAAGCTTTGGACATAATATATTAGTATTATTTAAATAACATATATTTTTTTAAATTCACTACATGGGTTGACTTTATAAAGGGTGATTTTCTGAGTACAGAAAATTCATACATAATAATACATCAGCAACAAGGGACTAAATGTTCGTTTCGCGAAAATCAATATGTTGGTGACAAATTTGACTNTACATAATAATACATCAGCAACAAGGGACTAAATGTTCGTTTCGCGAAAATCAATATGTTGGTGACAAATTTGACTTTGTCAGAGTAATTGAAGGCATTGCATAAAATGGTTAAATATCTCATTTTCATGCATGCAATTAGCCAGAACCAGATCCCTCAATTATTAAATTTACATTTTTGTAAAATATAATTATATAACTCTTAACGCCACAAACAGTTCAGTGTTTTCTGTCCCTGTGAAGGGAGGGGCTTCTTGTCTTTAAGAATCANCTTTGTCAGAGTAATTGAAGGCATTGCATAAAATGGTTAAATATCTCATTTTCATGCATGCAATTAGCCAGAACCAGATCCCTCAATTATTAAATTTACATTTTTGTAAAATATAATTATATAACTCTTAACGCCACAAACAGTTCAGTGTTTTCTGTCCCTGTGAAGGGAGGGGCTTCTTGTCTTTAAGAATCACTACTTGGCAGTAAGAGGCGCAAGGTGGTTGTGTAACATATTTGTCTCATCACACCGGATCGCATCGTCTTACATGGAAATTGCTGCGGAATGAAGATTACTGTTGGTCCATTGGCATCATGCGGTGGCATTTTACTGTAAGCCTCTTTGTTGTGCAAAGTAAGATTCAATTTCCTTCTCATCCCGGTAACCATACGAAACAGCAGGTGTGTTTTCAGCTAGGCCATGCTACTAAGTGTGTGTCCACAGAGAACACATGTATCCACTGTGCANGAAACAGCAGGTGTGTTTTCAGCTAGGCCATGCTACTAAGTGTGTGTCCACAGAGAACACATGTATCCACTGTGCAACTCTCTTCCACGCGCCACATTAAGTTGTGTGCAGAATTCTACACATGTCGAGACGTCTGTCATGAACTTACAATCTAACAAACATTATATATCAATGGACATGTATCAGAAGACATAAAAACTAATTTTTCTTTGAAATCACTACAACAGTTTCCGTTTGTTGTATATTTTATTAATCTTTCATTTATTACTAAATACATTTTAAAAGATCTTCTATAAGTTTTACCAATGTTCAAGCCAATACATTAAATAATATATAAAAATAATTTTTCCAAAAGAATTTGTTTTAGTTTTTCAAAATTGGTTTACTTGTAAGTGCAAATAAGTTTAATTTATATATATAANTGTTTTAGTTTTTCAAAATTGGTTTACTTGTAAGTGCAAATAAGTTTAATTTATATATATAATTATTTACAAATCCTCAGTGTCAGAAATATACATTTGTAAAGTGGTGTGGAAGGTTATCTTGTTCTCTGAGATTACTGGAGTTGTTAATTTGTCGTGAGAAGCACGCGTCTGCTTATTAACAATCATCTATTTCGCAAAAAAAAAACGACAGGTGGAACAATAATAAACTACATTACACTCATGAACAACGCATGGCAAAAGGATTTTAATATTCCCCTTTTTTTCCTACTTTTATTTTCATATTTCTTCTGACATTTTTGTGTACACNATTACTGGAGTTGTTAATTTGTCGTGAGAAGCACGCGTCTGCTTATTAACAATCATCTATTTCGCAAAAAAAAAACGACAGGTGGAACAATAATAAACTACATTACACTCATGAACAACGCATGGCAAAAGGATTTTAATATTCCCCTTTTTTTCCTACTTTTATTTTCATATTTCTTCTGACATTTTTGTGTACACATATGTTTTAAGGCAAAAAGTTTTTTAATACGTAGTTTCAAAAACGATTTCCGTTTTCCTAAAACCCTAGGTGTGCTTGTCTTTGTAGAGTGATGTAAATATGTATTTTAGAGCACTAAATCCTCTAGGAATGGGTTCATCTCATGGGAAAACCTAGAAACGTATCCCTTCACACTCTTTCGATACCCATAATACGCACGATATATGATGTACCTTTTTAGAACATTTGAAAATTAATGAAAACCTAAAAGTATTTAGTTTTGTAACTGTAATAGCACACAGTTAATATTGCAATTGAAGTTTTTTGTGTTTGAATTTCAATTATATTCATTGTACTTTTAAACAAATGCAGATTCACGATCTACAAACTAAACATGAAAGAGAAACCAACGAATTTGAACAGAGCGACAAGAATATATGTTAACTTNGATTCACGATCTACAAACTAAACATGAAAGAGAAACCAACGAATTTGAACAGAGCGACAAGAATATATGTTAACTTGACTTTGCGTGTTCCTCAAACTATAAAGAGTTTACCTTTCACTTATTACGTATTTTCCATTATATTACACATACCACATAATATAATAATTAATATGTGACAGTCAGGCATTTTTTCTTTTTCTTTTAAATTTTACTTTTTATTTAATCAAATAGAAAAGAAAGCAATGCAATACATGAATTATATATAGAAACTGTGATAGTGGGACTTGGAAATTATAATATTTTTACTAAAATAACAAATTTCCCACAAATGTTATAAATTTAGTTTTTACGACTTTTACAGTTTGTAAATGTAATTCGTTAGCACAGTAGTTTTAAACGCGATGTGTTTAAAGTAAATTAAGGCTTGGCACTGTTATATTCCCCATATTTACTGAATTATTCGTACTCTAGTAGTTTAAAGGCTTATTTCTTGTTACGTTCAGACCAAATGGATGTTTGTAATTTTTAATAATGNCACAGTAGTTTTAAACGCGATGTGTTTAAAGTAAATTAAGGCTTGGCACTGTTATATTCCCCATATTTACTGAATTATTCGTACTCTAGTAGTTTAAAGGCTTATTTCTTGTTACGTTCAGACCAAATGGATGTTTGTAATTTTTAATAATGTTAGTTTAATTCAACCGGAAATATAAAATGTTCTAGTGAGCAGTACCTACTGTATTTACTCCTGCGGATAAACAGACTGGCTAAACTATTTGATCAAGAGAACTGTGCAGCTGTGAAGAACTAAATAACGATAAATTCACCCGGCGATCTCTGTACCAAAGGCGGTATTAACATGTGCAAAAAAAGTTGTGGCCACTTTAAATAACTTTCAACCGGTTCCAACGAAACACATTAATTTTTAATATGCTTGTAATTCCTTTTAATCAATATCAATATGCAAGTTATAACATAATAGTTACGTTGCACTTCCTGTTTAACATTTGCAGGTTGGCGACCTACAAAGACAACTGGACGAAAAGTCTTCGGAAAACGAGCGTAACGTGGATAAGGTATGTTGAACATCTGGTCAACAGCGCCCGGGAGACGGAAACACTCCCCTAAGATAAGGTTAAGTATCATATATATCCCAAAATTAACAGAATGCCTGTTCTTAATATCGTGATTGTAACATTCTTTAAGGCGGAAAAGTCCCCGAAATCTCCGATAAATGGAATTTTATCAGTTATCTGCAATACGAGGTTTTTATTAGGTTTGCAGATATTTAGAATAATGCGTTCAGTTTCGAACATTTTCTTTTCAGCGACAATTAACCAAAGACATTTTATACCCATTGCCGGCAAAGAAAAATCACGACTTCCTGAAAGTTATAAATCAAAAATTACAATATTAGTGATAACGATGTAACAATATGATAAACCTTAAAGATGCAATATCCTATACCGTTCCAAAAAGATGTGTAAACCAATTATAGTAAATCTACGGCAAAACCTTATAAATCCAAAATGGCGGGAAGATTTCCACCTTAATGTGAATATATATATATATCNGTAAATCTACGGCAAAACCTTATAAATCCAAAATGGCGGGAAGATTTCCACCTTAATGTGAATATATATATATATATATATCCTATGTTTTATTCAACAGGCGCAGTAATCTAGATAAGTGGTACATATAATAAAAGTTGTCACTATGTGAGACGATATGTGACATTTATTAAAAACATTAAAAATGACAAAAATTGTGTCTAAACTTTTACCAATTCTTGTAACAATACAAAGATTTCTCTTATAAAACATCTCGTTTGAAAACTACATAACCTGTGTTTGTATAAGTCGNTTCTTGTAACAATACAAAGATTTCTCTTATAAAACATCTCGTTTGAAAACTACATAACCTGTGTTTGTATAAGTCGTCAAGACATATTTGTGCAATACTGACCCGTATCCACGAGCTTCGGCATAACGGCGGACACTAAACAACGATTTTGGTATATGTCCACAAACACACTTTTGATACCAACTAAATTTGTAAAATTGCGTGCAAAAATGAATATAATATGAATCTAAATAATGTAAAACGCCAAAAACTATTAAAACGGTANAATGTAAAATTGCGTGCAAAAATGAATATAATATGAATCTAAATAATGTAAAACGCCAAAAACTATTAAAACGGTAATAATAAAACGTCAATTTCAATCAATTGTGACCGATAATGAGCAATTGACAATTACAAAGGATGGATGTCTCTTGTCTTAAAATAAAAAACAGTAAATTGTTATACCTCTTAAGGAAATAAAGTTAATGCAGTTCATGAAAGGAAGTCGGAGAATAATAATTTAAGTATCACAAATTAATAAAGGAGGAACACTAATGATTCAACTTGCAATAATTACAGTGTGATGCAGTTAGTGGGGCTAGGGATGGAGGTAGGTGTGAAGGACAGTCTGTTATGGAAAGACAAAGATATAAGGGACTTCAGGCTCGCTCTCTCACCCTAGTGTAAGACACTTACCACCAATCGCCGCTCGGAGACGCCGTTCAGGGAGGACCGACGCCGACTGACACCCTGGGCCGTAGCCGTCGTTTCCATTACTCTTCCCCTTCACACACGCTTTCTCCAATATCCTTGATTCCTATTGACTCTCTTTTGTATACTGGGCGGGGATACTGCCGTTAGATGTTGATGTACCTTCCGCAACCCCACTTAGTCACCCAGACCCAGATATTCTACGTACTTCTGCAGATTCCTGCATTCTTAGTTGTTGCATTACTGTCGCCGTAGTTTGTGATCATTGTTTTAGTAATAGTAGTTGGCCGCATTCCTGCCTTACCCGACCTCGCTTCTTGTCTAGTAATCGTAACAAAATGTATTCTTCTTAATGAAATAACTTCCTAGTTTGAAGTAATTGGTGTAAATAGAGTTCCATAACTGCGATAGAAACGGCAATGTTCTGGTTTATAATTTGAACATATTTGCTGGTAAATTTAATAAATTAATAAATGCTACAGATGTAACTTAAGTTGCAGAATACGAATTCCAAGTGGATTAGTTGACAAGGGGTGGGGGTTCTTGTCACTGTGCTAGCAAAGTTTTTTTTTTGAATTCTGTTTTGAATGTATTTTTTATCATACGCTGTTAATAATTCATCACATTTACTTTATACACGAAAACAAATAAAATTATGTACATTTATCAATTATGNTCATACGCTGTTAATAATTCATCACATTTACTTTATACACGAAAACAAATAAAATTATGTACATTTATCAATTATGTAAGATATTGGTAATACAAGGCTATCATTTGTAAAATTACAAATATATGTTTTACGGATTTTACAACNAGATATTGGTAATACAAGGCTATCATTTGTAAAATTACAAATATATGTTTTACGGATTTTACAACAAAATTATCTATAGTTTAACATAGGAAGTTCCTGGTAACTGGGTTTCCAATGATTTTTCATATAAATGTACAACCTTTATTTTTTTTNAGTTTAACATAGGAAGTTCCTGGTAACTGGGTTTCCAATGATTTTTCATATAAATGTACAACCTTTATTTTTTTTAAGTGTAACGTTTCTGTGGTCAATAAACTTAAATTAATAGAATTAAAAGGCAAACTTATTTCTGTAAGTTTAAATTTCAAGGTATGCATAATCATTTAATTTCTACAGCTACATCTAAGTTCTTAACATTACATTTCACAAGGGTAATAAATTCAATTTGTGCATATTTTTGTTGACTTTTAAACATTTTCTATATAAATATTTCATATCACATATCTATAAATCTCTTATTCCACACTTATCAATAAAATATATTAAAATTTTTTTTTCATCTGTCGGAAATATGTTGTGTCATTCTAGAATGTTTGTTTTTTTCTGCATGTCCTGATTCATGTTAACTGTAAATTATAACTACCACTGTTTTCACATCTGTTTTTGGCTCGTTCCAAAACGAGATTAATTTTTTTTTTTATCTGAGGTGACCAGCGAGTGAAGATATATACTGAAATAAATGTTAGACCATGAAGATGTACCCCTCATAAGTTCCGAACGGTAACAGCCGCTAAACAAGTGGTAGTAACAGAGAACTAGACTGGAACACAACATAGAGATATGAATTAGATAACATCATTACCAATGTATCGGTGTTTGACACTCTACGTTCCACTTTAACACCTTCATTTGTATGTCTACTTGTAATACCCTTCGTCTGCTGATTAAAATGGCGATCGTGTACTGTAAAAAATGTGTGTAACAAAATTCCCTACCATACGTACCTGAGACCAAAATTCAGATCCTTTGTTAATTAAAACACCAAAAACTTTACCAAAGGAATAAGCTTTGCTATACAACACTTGAATTTAATATATTTTTTATTTAAAGGAGGCAGCAATAACAATCATATAATTTAATGTATTTGCAAGTTTTATATTAATCTGTAAAATAACTAACTATCCAAATGTAATGTATTTTAAAAGGTGTATTTACGAAATAATTTATTTGTGTTGTTTTCTGTTGTATATTTTTGTAGCTGAATGATCTGCAAGTGAAATTTGAGGCAAAATCAAGAGAGAGTGAAGAGAATTTGGAAAAGGTACCTTTATTATAAGTAACTGAAATATAACTAAAAATTTGATATTTATGTTTATTTCACGTTAACATTATCGTTAATATATGCAGCGAAATATTGTAGTCATGAGCGTTATATGTCACGGAATACTTATTTTTGATTTCCTTCGTTTTAACAATGATTTAGTATAGGACATATTATTCAATCTGCACTATTAAAACTCTTCTAGACGAAACGAAACAGTCATATTTGATAAGTCAGAAGTTCTAAACAGAAAAGTCACACAAGATATTTCCACGGTTGCAGTAATGCATAAAAGAGTTTTGTGATTAAACTTCAATGCAACAACTGAAAAACTCAATTAGCTATCACCTTTAGCCAACAAAGTTTACCTATTCTTTAGCGTTTCCTTGGGCTGACATCACCGAAATAGCAGACAGGCGAATATTGTTTTTCTTTCTCGAGGAGAGTCAGTTCACCGTGCATTACAAATTGCTGGGTAAAAAAAAATGGTTGTTGTTATAATTGTATACAATACTGATACTTAAAATTACTATTTCGTCAAGTAAAAATTATTCAGACAATATTTTTTTTTTCAAAAGATATGTCAAAACAATAACTTTAGTTCTTTTAAGACGAAAGAGCAGGTGTGTTTTCAGCTGGGCCATGCTACTAATGGCGAGTCAACAGAGAACACGTGTAGCCACTATGCCACTCTCTTTCACGCGCCACTTTAAATTGCGTGCTGAATTATACACATGTCGAGACGTCTGTCATGAACATACAATCCACCATACATTATATATCAATGAACATGTAACAGAAATCATAAAAACTAATAGTTTTTTAAGCCACTACAANAATAAAAACTAATAGTTTTTTAAGCCACTACAACTTTTTCCGTTTGTTGTATATTTTATCAATCTTTCATATACTCCCAAATGAACTTTTAAAAGTTCTTATATAATTTTTATTTCTGTGCAAGCCAATACTTCAAATAATAAATTACTAAAATATGTCCCAATGAATATGTTGTAGTTTTTCATGCCCGGTTTACATGCAAGTGCAAATAAGTTCAAATTATATATTTAAGTAATTACAATTTCTTGATGTCAGAAATTTACATTGGTATAGTGTGGAGGAAGGTTAGCTTTTTCTCTGAGATTTCTGGAAATGTAAGTGGCTATTACTTGGCTTCTGTAACGTATAGGATTACAGGCAAAATTTTGACTTCCTGGAATTTATACATTAAAAATCTAATATCGGATATATAGATGTTGGAATACGATAAACCTTAAAGAAGCTTTATGCTGTACCATGCCGAAAATATCATTAAACGATTTTAAAGTAAACCAACGGCCATAATTGATAAACATAAGATGTCTGGGACCTTTCCCCCAAATTTTTTACTCTTAATATATATAAATCCCATATTTTAATAAATGGGTGCNAGAAGCTTTATGCTGTACCATGCCGAAAATATCATTAAACGATTTTAAAGTAAACCAACGGCCATAATTGATAAATATAAGATGTCTGGGACCTTTCCCCCAAATTTTTTACTCTTAATATATATAAATCCCATATTTTAATAAATGGGTGCAGTGGTCTAGAAAGGTGGTAAATATAATACAAATTTTATAATACAATCTGCTATACACTATAAAATATTTTTTTAAATTTCTTTTGAGTAATTGTTTGTAACTTTTACAAATACTGNGGTGGTAAATATAATACAAATTTTATGATACAATCTGCTATACACTATAAAATATTTTTTTTAATTTCTTTTGAGTAATTGTTTGTAACTTTTACAAATACTGGTAAGAATACAAATATATATAGTGTAAAACTACTCGTTTGTAAATCTACAAGGGCTGTGGATGTGATAGACATCAAGTAATATTTGTACAATACTGACCAGTATCCACGAGCTTCAGCATAACGGCGGCCACTCAACAACGTAAAACCGTATATAACGAATTGTGTGTAAACTATGGGTGATGTAAAATGCAGTTGTGTGTAAAAAGAAATGTATTTAAAATTTAAAAAACGCAAAACGCCTAAAAAACCTCAATNGAGCTTCAGCATAACGGCGGCCACTCAACAACGTAAAACCGTATATAACGAATTGTGTGTAAACTATGGGTGATGCAAAATGCAGTTGTGTGCAAAAAGAATTGTATTTAAAATTTAAAAAACGCAAAACGCCTAAAAAACCTCAATAAATCGTAATAAAACGAAAATTTAAATTAATCGTGACCGTATCACTTATTAACTGTTAATGTTTCCTACCTACACGGATATCTTAAAATGAAATACAGTAAATTGTTATACCTCTAAAGGAAATATAGTTAATGCAATTCATGAAAGGAAGTCAGANAAATACAGTAAATTGTTATACCTCTAAAGGAAATATAGTTAATGCAATTCATGAAAGGAAGTCAGAGAATAATAAGTTAAATACAACTAATTAATTAATAAGGAACATTACTGATTCAACTTGCAATAATTACAGTGTGATGTAGTTAGAAGGGGTAGGGATGGAGGAAGGTGTGAAGTACAATCTGTTATGGGAGGACAAGGATATAAGGGGCTCCGGGCTCGCTCTCTCACCCTAGTGTACGACACTTACCACCAATCGCCGCTCGGAGACGCCGTTCAGAGAGGACCGACGCCGACTGACACCCCGGCCCTTAGCCTCCGTCTCCACCACACATCTCCTTCACAAACACCTTCTCCGATATTCGTGATTCCTATTGGCTCTCCCTTGTATCCTGGGCGGAGTTATTGCCGTTAGATATTGACGAAATTATTTCGACCCCACTGTGTCAACCAGAACCAGATATTGTACTTACTTCTGCTGATTCCTACATTCTTAGTTGTTGCAGTCGAGTCGCCGTTGTTTGCGAATATTGGTTTAATAGTAGTAATTGGCCGTATTCCTGCCTTACCCAGACTCGCCTCTTGCGTGGTAATCGTATCAAAATGTTTTCTTTTTAATGAAATAACTTCCTTATCTGAAGAAGTATAAATTGAGTAGCAAAATTGCAAGAGAAACGGTGATTTTCTGGTTAACATCTTGTACATACTTGCATGTATAATTAGTATAAAAGTAAAAACTTCTGACGCAAGTTATGTTGGTCTCGTGGTTAAGATTGTAGATTAGTTAGACAAGGTGTGTGGGTTTTGAGTAATCTCATCTGCAGCCTGGTATTTTAAAATTTTGCATGGGTTACAAACCTCATGTAACTAAATATAGGTGTTTTAATATTTTATTTTGTTAATCTATTACTTAAGTATTGCATTATACAAGATTTGTGTTTTCGTGGCATCCGGAGGGACTAATAGAACACAAGAATGCCAGCAAGTATCAGAACTCGTCTGGGCATGATGGAGTTTTTCAAAGTTGTCGCAAAAATTATCACCAATAATACATGATTTAGCTCTCGCTTCTCACCTTTCGAAAATTTATCGTTCGTATGTCTGTGTTATACACNCAGCAAGTATCAGAACTCGTCTGGGCATGATGGAGTTTTTCAAAGTTGTCGCAAAAATGATCACCAATAATACATTATTTAGCTCTCGCTTCTCACCTTTCGAAAATTTATCGTTCGTATGTCTGTGTTATACACTGCCATATGGGCTGAACNCTATTACTTAAGTATTGCATTATACAAGATTTGTGTTTTCGTGGCATCCGGAGGGAGTAATAGAACACAAGAATGCCAGCAAGTATCAGAACTCGTCTGGGCATGATGGAGTTTTTCAAAGTTGTCGCAAAAATGATCACCAATAATACATGATTTAGCTCTCGCTTCTCACCTTTCGAAAATTTATCGTTCGTATGTCTGTGTTATACACTGCCATATGGGCTGAACCATTGCCACAGTGCGTATATATGTCTGCAGGTTAATAATGAACTCCCTGATAAAATCTTATGCCATTTATCTCCGTGGTTATTACGTGTAGTCTGTATTATAAAAAAATATATATAAGATAAATATGCTATATATATTTTGTTTTAAACTGTCAGGTTTTTGGTTTGTGAACATAGATGTTTCCTCTGAAGATTCAAGATTACCTCAACTTAAATTATTAGGCTTTTTCACAGTATAATATCGCTTCGTTTCGGAAATATATATATGTATCACTGTTCGGTGCATGAAGTGTATTGTCTTAGATTTATTACTTGGCAATTTTTTCCCCAATTTCTGTAATGTGTGGCCTGTTTTCTCTCAACTTAATTTGGTTTAATGCGCATGTGTGTGTGTATAAATACTTAAATGCATATATTTGCATATATAATGTATATGTATATGTATACTTAAAATTGGTGNTGTGTGTGTGTATAAATACTTAAATGCATATATTTGCATATATAATGTATATGTATATGTATACTTAAAATTGGTGCAAAATTGTCTTAGTTTTTCCTGTTACAACATGGGTTACATATTTTATTCATGAAAGGAGGTTTACTCTCGCATTTGTATATGTGAGCGGGTTGAATATTCTGTTAGATATACCCCCAACTATTCAATATATGGGTCATTGTGGGTCCTTAAGTGTCATTTAGGGGCATTTATGTGTTATTTATATGTCATTAGGTATCACTTATGGGACATCTTGAATAATTGATTAGTAATTTATGAGTCATTATGTGTCATTACGTGCCATTTGGGACTTTATGGTTTGTATCGTGCTAAGTGCGGTGCTAAGTGCAGTGCTAGGTGAGGTGTTAATTACGGTTCTATGTCCGAAGCTAAGATCCTGCATGCTGTTGGCCAGCTGCAATCACGTGGCAACTATGTGATTGGCGGGTCGATGTCCGCACAATTTCTTATTGGGGTAATATGTTTGGTACAATGTAGGAAAAATGGTTACGATGTTATGCAAGATGGTTGTTCTGATGGAAACTAAGATGGCTGACGTGGAATAACAAAACATGGATAAAATACAAGATGGTGGTTGGAGCACACTTAAGAAGGAATGAGTGAGCGTGATGGAAATGTGATTTGTCGAAATAGAATCCTCCATGGTATTTGGTAGTAATATTTTATTTTATGCCCAATTTTTGGGATTTGTATCATTTTGTGATTTATGAAAATGAAAACGAATGATAAATGACAAAATGAATATGGNTTTTTGGGATTTGTATCATTTTGTGATTTATGAAAATGAAAACGAATGATAAATGACAAAATGAATATGGTTGGCGGAGTGAGTTTGACAGAATAATCAACGGTGAGGGGAGTCGAAGCCTGTTGATTAATTAACCAATGAGAAACATTGGTGTTGGGTCGAACGAGCATGAATAATAAACAATTACAAACACTTTTTGGAGAAGGGGTGGGGGAGAGAAGTGAGCACAATTAATCAATCAATAAGAAACATAGGTAGAGGGAGTGGAGGGTAACCAACTTATTAACTATTGAGAAAAATTGTTGAGTGTCAGTCGCCTACTGGATGTGGTGCTGAGCCTTGGAAGCCTTTAAATTTGTTTTTAAATTAATTTTTTATAATTATTTGTAATGTATGAAATATTGTGTTTTTTTATTTTTTGGGGAATTGTGTGTTTTTTGGGTTGAAGTTAATACAGTGTTACATTTCAAGGTCAAAGGTCAAGTTCAAGGTTACTTATAATCAATATGGTAGTTGGGTGACATCATATTATGGAGACTTGTCTTTTCCAGTCCCTCTTCCCCTCTAAATCAAAACATTCAAAAATTTGGCTTTTTATAAATTTTTTAATAAAACTTTCATTATAATTTTTATATTTTAAAAATAATTCTTGGCAATTTTCATAATTTTTTGTAAATTTTTAAAACAATTCTGCTAATTTTTTAGTTTAGAATCATTCAAGTTCAAGGTATTGTGTCAAGGTCATCTGGATATAAGGTGGCAGTCGGGTTATGTCAGTGTAATTTATACTTCGGTTAAATTTTTTTTCGAATTTTTCAATTATTTTGAATTTTTTGGAGTTTTTGTGCTTTCAAGTTAAATGTCACTAGGGTCAATGTCAAGGTCACTGACATCCAATATGGCAGACGAGGTGGACACTAGCCGACCTGTCGAGGGCCGGTCATGTCGAAATCCGGCACTTCTACATTATTATATTTTAATAATTTCTTATCATATGTTTTTAATTTAATTTAATTTGTAAAAAATATTTTTTTAATTAGTTGAAGTGATAAGAAATTTTTTTTAGATTATTCGAATTTTTTAAGTTTCAAGGTTTNAAATTTTTTTTCGAATTTTTCAATTATTTTGAATTTTTTGGAGTTTTTGTGCTTTCAAATTAAATGTCACTAGGGTCAATGTCAAGGTCACTGACATCCAATATGGCAGACGAGGTGGACACTAGCCGACCTGTCGAGGGCCGGTCATGTCGAAATCCGGCACTTCTACATTATTATATTTTAATAATTTCTTATCATATGTTTTTAATTTAATTTAATTTGTAAAAAATATTTTTTTAATTAGTTGAAGTGATAAGAAATTTTTTTTAGATTATTCGAATTTTTTAAGTTTCAAGGTTTTACAAGGTTATGGGCACAAGGTCAATGTCATAGGCCTCAAGGTATTTGGTAAAATCGAGAAACCTAACCGCTTCCAAATACCTGTTTTTTTTTTTTGCAAAAATGGGCCTGATCTTTAAAAATCAGGGCTTGGTTATTTTTGAGGGGAATNTTTTTTTTTTGCAAAAATGGGCCTGATCTTTAAAAATCAGGGCTTGGTTATTTTTGAGGGGAATATGAGAAATTTTAAGTAAAGAAGAAAAGTTTTATGCAAAAAAATTACGATTTAAAAAAATCTAAGTTTTAAGGGAGAAACGGGAAAAAAGGGATATTCTAGATGGCGTCTATTCTAGTGCTATAAGAAAATTTCATTAGCTGCATAGCCTAGTGTTAAGTTGATGTCCGTACTATGGATTTTACAGTGACACCAGGTTGTTAGACAAATTTAACAAACGTTATTTAAAAATATATATTTAGTAAAATCAAATTTTTTTAACATACCAATAACTACCAAACAATTNTTAACAAACGTTATTTAAAAATATATATTTAGTAAAATCAAATTTTTTTAACATACCAATAACTACCAAACAATTTCTTTGTTGAACAGAGAACACTATGATATGCTTAATTCATGATGGATTTCTAAATATGTTGGATTATTTATATAACTCTGGTTTTATTGGGAGGGACAGATATTATGGCAACCATCAGATTTCATCACCTTGTTTTCTTTGATATATATAATATTTTGAAGTGCTAAAGAAGAATGTGTTTATATTAATATAAAAATTAAGCGTTTTCCGCGGCAATGAAAGTAACAGATGCAGTATAACTCTCAGTCTGCTGCTTCTCTATACTACAGCTGGTGTAGTCAAATGTCACTTATCAGCACAACACGTACACTGGTGAGATGCTGACAAGCTTGGTGTCATGCTGGCGTAGTAAGAGTGTGACATGTTAACTACGTATATACTGGTACTCTATACTACAGCTGGTGTAGTCAAATGTCACTTATCAGCACAACACGTACACTGGTGAGATGCTGACAAGCTTGGCGTCATGCTGGCGTAGTAAGAGTGTGACATGTTAACTACGTATATACTGTATGCGTGTGCCGCAGGTGCAGGACCTGGGCAGGAATCTTGATGAGTCACGCCGGTACGCAGAGAAGCTGGAGCAGTTGGTCCAACAACTCAACAACACAGTAAGTATACTTTGTAGTCAGCGAAGGTGGCTACACTCACGCCTAGTCTTACGTAACCTAAACATTCTAACATAATTTTGCAGTTATGCAAATACTTTCGGATATATAACTACCCCAAAATTTAAAAATTATAAAGTGATATACAGTGCATTATTTGTTACGTATTTATATTGCGTATTTATTCCAAATACATTANAAGTGATATACAGTGCATTATTTGTTACGTATTTATATTGCGTATTTATTCCAAATACATTACAACATGTAAATAGTAAGTGTGTGTAGTAAACTAATATGTTTAGGCTGTCCACGGTATAGTGATCACTTTTAAGGCCATATTTAGTGTTTNAAACTAATATGTTTAGGCTGTCCACGGTATAGTGATCACTTTTAAGGCCATATTTAGTGTTTTCCTATCAGTTATGTTGTATACTTCTGCCAATATTTAAATAAATTTCGCCATATAAGTAATGCACACAGCGTATACATTTCACAGGTCTCGAAAGTTAACGTATATGGCTGCAATAAAATAAATTTACTGACAATTATTCCAAATGAGAGGGCTTAAAATGGTGCTCACTTTACCCTGCATAGCCTATAGTTGGCATTAATTTACACATTTTCATATGTGGATAACGGATACTGTTTATTTACAGTTTATAATTTTTCTTCTTAAAAATATATATCCATAATTTATAAAGTTATGATTAAAGACGTTTATTGCAGTTGCTTACTAAGTTATTTTTAATTAATTTAAATATCCTACACACACAAAATACGTTACAAATATCTGACTGAAAATTCCGGATAGCAGAAGATTGTGGTATTTTCATGGTCAACTAAGCGATACAAATATAATAAGCAGCACTTTTAAATGCTTTTAGGTAATATTTAACCATTAAAGTGTTATAATTATTATGATTATTTTGTATGTACCTGAACTACACAGTTAAGGGCCTCTGGTATTCTGAAAAACTCTTATAAAGCGATAGTTTTCATATTATTGATATACACTTGACGCCAGTGTTAAATTTTGGATTCATAATTAATAGATTTTCGAAATATTGTCAGAATTATTATTATCAATCCTCATCTTGACTGACGGGCTAGAGGCAAGGTGCGGTCGTGGCAGTAACAGACGTGTGTCTGTGCCACAGAGTAGAGAAGTACACTGAGGCTAAACTATGTGGCGTTTGGTTTTGTGTGGGCGTAGCCTCTCGCTGATTGTCTGCACGAGGCTCTGAAAACGTGTGATTGGTTACTGCATACTGCGATAGGTCACCTATTTGCTAGGCTGCTGACTAAGAAGTANTCAATCCTCATCTTGACTGACGGGCTAGAGGCAAGGTGCGGTCGTGGCAGTAACAGACTTGTGTCTGTGCCACAGGGTAGAGAAGTACACAGAGGCTAAACTATGTGGTGTTTGCTTTTGTGTGGGCGTAGCCTCTCGCTGATTGCCTGCACGAGGCTCTGGAAACATGTGATTTGTTACTGCATGCTGCGATAGGTCACCTATTGGCTAGGCTGCTGACTAAGAAGTAAGTTACCAGGCGCTGATTGGTGCAAAGCGTTCGGTAATGTTCCTGGACTGTAACGTAANCTGGGGTGTGCGCTTGCATTTCTTGGAATAATCAACTGTTCCTCCTCTGTATTCTTTAATGCTCCATGTGCGTGAACATTGCGTTATGCATCTTAGCTTCACTCAACTCTGAACTGGAAAGCTAGGAGTCGGGTGAGGTTCCCGTATAATACGCCCTGCTACTGCATGTTTTGAAAACCTACTTTTATTTATCCCTGGTTCCGCAGTAGTATCACATATTTCGGTATTTCAATTAAAATTAATTTTTCTAGATTTTGTTATAATAATAGTTTTTTAGCATAACATAAACCATACTTCAGTTTAAATAAGAATTAATGGAAACATCTTGTGCCACGTTTGTTTAAGTAATTCGACTAAATGTATAATAAAATTAAAGTGTTCACTAATCTTTTGGTTCTAAGTTTGAAGGTTAGTTACCCTCTTAATTTTATTTTCATTGTGGGTTTTCATGGAAACTTAACACTAAATTATAAAGCAATATTTAAATTTTGTGGATAACTTNTATTAAGATTTTAAAATAAAAGTCTGCTTCGAGAAAAATTTAAAATTAAATGTTTTTTGACTTAGCTAAAATTTTGGTTAGCTACGCCACTAAGTTCTACAGTGCGGCATTTTGTGCGCACACAATTAGGGCATTTGGAAAAAAATATAAAATAACAAATATTAATTTATTTACAAAACAAATAAAAAATTTCTTCATAAATTATTTTATATTATCCCGCTGTGATTAAATAAATAATTTTAGGTTGGATACAAATAATAAATATGGGTACCACTTTGTAATTCGACTAAATGTATAATAAAATTAAAGTGTTCACTAATCTTTTGGTTCTAAGTTTGAAGGTTAGTTACCCACTTATTTTTATTTTCATTGTGGGTTTTCATGGAAATTAACACTAAATTATAAAGCAATATTTAAATTTTGTGGATAACTTTGGTCACTTTAAGATATTTAAAACTTTTTAACGAAGCTGGAAATATTTTAAAAGTGTAAAGACATGTTAGCAGCAATAATAATTTTCTTCGTAGAATTTGTTCAGTAATGCAGTTTTTAAGTTGCTACATACAAATACTAAATATTGAAAATCGTAGTGGTAGTAAAACGCGATGAAAATTTCCAGTAATAATAACAAAACAATTCAGACTAATTATACTTTCATAATGTATTGTGTAATATATATGCTTTATTATAAATAACTAATTACTAATATTTCAGACATCTGTCATACCCTAAATAAAATAAGTTAGAAGCCTGTACAACATTTTCCCTGGTTTTTTATTATACTGAATATTTTCAGAATTGAGTAACTAGAAATAAAAAAAAATTATTATTCTATACAGAGCTCAATATTAAGAATTTTAATTCTCAGATTGATACATAACTGATAGGTTTCCCATATTTAGATTAGACACTGAACATTGAATATAGTTTAAACAGAAAAGTGCAATTGCGTGGTGTATTTTACATGTTTCACTGTGTGTTCTTTTAGCTGGAGAGTAAGAAGAAGGATGTGCCTGTGTGTGCGGAACAACCTCCGCAGAAGATTAAAAACCTGGTAATGCTGCGTATTAAATGACATAACCTATGGCTTTAGCTTTATGGAGTCGCATTATGGTAGTGAGGCAGTGATGTATGTTATTGTCATAAATAGTAATTACTACAGCCTAGAGTATATCTAGACCAACGATGGTAATGCTCACTGATGTAGAATTACACATGTAGTCATTTAGTGCAAAACCGATTTAGAATCATTGAATTATTATCATAAAACTACATTTGTAATAGTAACAAGCAAATTTTATAAAAATTTTTTTTAAACATTAATTATGCAAAAAGGGTTTNGTAATAGTAACAAGCAAATTTTATAAAAATTTTTTTTAAACATTAATTATGCAAAAAGGGTTTTTTTTATTAGAAATCTTGTGCTATTTCTTATATCTAGATAAAAAGATAGCTCCCTAGGACCAACCAAAATTTTAAAGCTAACCAGATTATGTATTTCACAAATTTACAAATATTTACACAAATAATAAAACTGCAATTCTTCTGCCTTAATATGCATTCACATTAAAATCTTCAGAAGAGAAATTTTAAAAATTGCATGAAATTTTTTATTTTTTGAATGGACGTTGGAACTTTCTAAGCAAATAGAATATGAAGTCCTGACATCCGATGATAAATTCATAGGTTAACAATCAAATACTATATTTAGAAAAATTTGTAATAGTGTAGATTGTTAACGCAGTAGTAATGAGGACTCATGAAGATAATTTCAATTCAGATAACACACCACCCCTGCAGAAAATAATACATATTGTTTCGTTGATTGTGATTATTATAATACGATTACTTCCACTTGTAAGGATATGAAAATTTTCAAACCTTTTATTAAAGAGTAAACAGAATTTTCCAGTTTAAGACTACGGAATTGTTGATAACTAAATTACACAGAGCTGCGATGAGTTATAGCGATTTGGGTAACTATGTAACACAGAGACATGATGTGTGGTTAGCTGAATATATTTTCGTCGAAACAAAGCATAAACATTCTAGGTAGATAAACGGTTCACTGAATTACCATACAACATCTGAAACGACAAGGAACCTAACTTCAACTTTGAAAAATNTAGGTAGATAAACGGTTCACTGAATTACCATACAACATCTGAAACGACAAGGAACCTAACTTCAACTTTGAAAAATGTGATATGTTCTAGTTTATGTAATTTTAATTTTACATAAATTTTTATCTCCGGCATGTAAGGGTTAAAAATAAGTTAATATAAATTAATAACGGTAAATTTTTTATCTAAGCTTTACATAATGAAGTATATTTAAAATGGGGACTTAGACAGCTTTCAGCTGATTAGCCATCAGGGGATTCACATACTGAAAGGATGCGACTGTATCGATAACTGACCTTTGGCCAGCTTAGCCAACATAACCTTGGGAAATAGTAATGTGTTACAGCATACTCTGTGAGCAAACTACGCAAGGTTTTGGGCAAACTCATCCCGTGGGAANTGGGAAATAGTAATGTGTTACAGCATACTCTGTGAGCAAACTACGCAAGGTTTTGGGCAAACTCATCCCGTGGGAATATGACACGGCAATGAACATTAGTTACACAATAAAATAAAATATATTTTTTTTTTATCATTGATATTAATTTATTAGTTAAGGCTATGTCAGCTTAAGTAAGAATGCATTAAGTTGTGGCATGTTACACAAGTTTAAATTAGTTTCGTTACAAATACCAGAATTTTAAGTAAAGAAATGTTTCTGAGGTTAGTTCGACTCAGTTAGGTTAGCTAATGTTCTGGTTGTATCGCTTAAATTATGTTATATTAAGGTGGGTAATGTGGATCTTGATAAATTTGTGTTAACATTCATGTAAGGTCAGATCCGGTGAGTTTACGTCATGTAAGGTTAGGTGTGGTCAGGTTACATTACATTAAGTTAATTTAGTTAGGTTTGATTTAGGTTAGGTGAAAGCGATCACATTGAAACTCGTATGATGCAATGAATACGCACACTAAGTGCATTGGTACATAAGAGCATTAAAGACTCTCCAGAATAAGGCGCAGGAAACAAATGTCCGATGAGAACACCCAAATGTATACACCAAGGAGGGATNGAATAAGGCGCAGGAAACAAATGTCCGATGAGAACACCCAAATGTATACACCAAGGAGGGATAGTTGTAGTCAACGATTAACATGCTGTAAAGGGTTTTATTTATTTTCGTTAAACAGATGCTGCGAAGTATTAGAGGAATCATTAGGAACAGACAAGCTCGGAGGACAAACAGACTTGATACGTTCACTTACTTAGTTATGCAATAGGATNACAGACAAGCTCGGAGGACAAACAGACTTGATACGTTCACTTACTTAGTTATGCAATAGGATTCAGGGTCACCTGACAGAACGCCAGGGTATGGTTCAAGGATGAAGCAAACTGGTTTCATGAGATACGAATATCGACAGAGCCAAGGTCGGGAACATCAGTCATGGTTTATTGCTGGCTGCTCGCCAAGTGTTGACGGAGCTCGTTATTTGGCAGGGATTCGTCTCTTGGGATGTTGAGCATAGTGTGTACTTGACTGAGCTAGTCTCGACCTGGAGCTTCTTTGGAGCAATGTGGACGCAGTAAAATGTGCACATAGTGTGTGCGCACTCAGCATGTTATTCAACCTATATCGATATGATGACGATCGTACTTATAGCTCGACTATCTCTCCTCATGAAGGTACACAGAGTCAGCTTTCGTATAATCTTGGGTTCGAGTTTGCTGAGAAATCACCTTCTCAACACAATATCCTTATTAGAATCACGAATTAACAATTTGCGNTCTTGGGTTCGAGTTTGCTGAGAAATCACCTTCTCAACACAATATCCTTATTAGAATCACGAATTAACAATTTGCACCATAGCAAATGTTACAAAAAACCAAATGTAAGCCGTTCAATTTAATAACTCGTGTGCAAATAATCCAGACATGTATTTTTTTAGCTCTTGACATTATAAACGCATTCGCTTCGTTGTAATTTTCTGCAATATTACAGTTTTGTATTCAAATGTAAAATTATTCTTAATTTCAGCCAGCGTTTAAAATTTCCCTTTATATTTTAAAAGATCCCTTATTTTCTGTTATAATTTGTATTTACTTTCAGACTGAAGATATATTATATGCGGGTATTGGACCAGTTTTAGAAATTACAAATTATTTGTACTAAAGTTTAAGTTTTATTATAAATATATTAGCCATAATTTATTGTTGAGCGTGTACTCATGAAGCAGACAAACAATTTAAAATAAAGAAAACAAGGAAAAATTTTAAAAATATATAAAAATAAATCATAAATACAGTTTTTTGCAAAAAAAATNAAAATAAAGAAAACAAGGAAAAATTTTAAAAATATATAAAAATAAATCATAAATACAGTTTTTTGCAAAAAAAAATGGATTACACTGAAGGTGCCATCGCAGAGGCACATAAGTGGATACTGTCACAGCATATCGTAGTGAGTATACAGAACCAAGCCTGCATTACAAGGGACCAACACTCGCAGGATGCTTTTAGTATGGTGTTGGACTACCCATAGCACGGGGACAGGCGGCGATAAGGTCGGGCATGGAGGCATGCAGACGTAGGATGTCCTTCTGAGGAAGATCCTGCCTCAGATGAAGCAGCTGACCCTCCAAATATGCCATAGTTGCCGCTGGTGGATGTTGCATTGCAATTTGTTCCCAAACGTTCTCGATGAGCGAGAGGTCTAGGGACCATTCTGGCGAAAGAAGAGATACCCGTGCTGTGTGAGGCCGGGCATTATGGTGATGGAAAATGAGGTTGTCAAGATGCACCAGGAAGGGGAGCACACATGGTCAAAGAAT